>APFE031124901.1:0-19246 GCA_000404065.3 Pinus taeda
GGGGGGGGGGGGTGAATCAGTATTATCACGTCAATAAAACTTTTTCATTTTTCATACTTAGATTCATATACGCGACTTCGTTTAAGGATATCCGCGTATATACGCGACTGTGTTAAATGCAACCAGCGTACATGCAGTAAACTTTATCATTTAGTGAGTTTATCTTCAGTGAATGCATCAGAACATTATTAACCATATGAACAATAAACAAAATAGATCATCACACATAAAGAGCACACATGAACACCATGGTATAAGGTGGAAACCCAATGTGGGTGAAAACCACCTGCTGCAATTCGTTTCTATCTTATTTTAATAAGAAACTTCTTTTACAATGTACTGGTTCAGTCCTTTACCAGTACGCAGGCTACTACCTGTAGAAGGCTACAACCTTCTTAGATTTTATACTAGCCATTCCATTTACTAGTACGTAGGCACTGACCTACTGAAGGCTCCAACCTTCACTCGTTTTCCACCTGCACCTGGAAGGGAGATACAACCCCCTTGGCTCTTGTACTGGCCAATATGTTTACTAGTACGTAGGTGCCGGCCTACAATCATCCAGGGACCACGTTTCATCAATTTTCATATTGGATCCATGAAGCACAACATCATAATCTAAATCACCACTCTCTGAATCACCCAATACTGAAACACTGAAAACAACATAGTCTACATAACTCTGCAACAAAAACCAGATCCAATAGCCACTTCAAATATCATACTTAAAACTGTATACGCTACTTGGACGAACCCAACCTACGTATATACGCTCTTTTACCAAAGACAACCCGCGTACAGATGTGCAAATTCAACCTCATAACTTTGCAGCTATTTCAGACATCAGAACATACCCGAATCATAACATTCATAAGCATGCGTCAATAGATCTAGTCTATCCATACTCAACCCATATAAAGATAATCATTCCAAGCCTAGAGATCCCAATCCATCATTCATCGTCCTTCACATGAGTGCCTCCTTGGTTCAGATCAAGCCAGGCATCACCAGCCCATTACTAGCATCTAGATCCCACACTTTATCAGATGTTCATCACTTGCTCACTCTTGCACACACACTTGCACACACTTGGCCTAATGTTCTTCTCCTTATATAAGTTTAGGCTTCTCTCAATACCATGATCCAAAACCATGTAGAACCAATACCTTGGGTCGTCACTTTGGACCAAATACCATGGACCAAATCAAAACTTAGTTTTCCGACATGTACGCGCCTTTCCTTCTGTGAACCTGCGTGTGTACGCATACGCGCCTTTTTCTCTGATTACCCGTGTATATACGCACTTTCATCACGGTCAACCTGCGTATACCTCTCTCTTGACTTGCTGCATTATGATCTGTCATCTGACTAAGTTGCCATCACCTGTATCAAACCTCTGAGTGAGTTGCCATCAAGGAAAACACCTAAATCATAATGCCAACAATGCCATCACATTTGTAGAGAAAATTAGATAGTATCACACTTTTCTTATCAAATGAAAAAGGACAAGAAGTAAACCATTTAATCTTCACTTTCAAGTTACTGTTACAAATTCATATATGATATGATAATTGATAGTTAGTTTATATTTTATTCTTTCATAAATTATTTTTATTTTATTTTCTAAATAATTAAACAAAACATGAACATACAAAAAAAAACCTAAATCGAACCAAATATTTCAGAAATCTAAAATTAATGTGTCATGTTCATAATATACGACTTAGACAACTGATATTTCTTCCATGGTTAAGCTTATTCCTTTAATGTGCTATATACCATTGTTTAGACAATTGGTATTTCTTCCATGGTTAATCTTATTCCTTTAATTTGCTATATATTATTGCTTAGAGAATTGGTATTTCTTCCATGGTTAAGCTTATTCCTTTAATGTGTTATATATGATTCTTTAATGTGTTATATATCATTGTTTAGACAATTGATATTTCTTCCATGTTTAAGCTTATTCCATTAATGTGCTATATATCATTGTTTAGACAATTGGCATTTCTTCCATGGTTAAGATTATTCCTTTAATGTGCTATAGATCACTCTAGTGCAGGCATGTCAAATAAAAAATTTGTTCTAAATTCTTATATTTGTAAAGATTCAATTATCAAATGTAAAGTACTTCAAGGTTCAAACTTTATATTTTAAATTTCATTAGTTTATTTTATTTCGTTTCTTAGAAATATTTTATAATTAATCACATTCCTACTATTCTATTTACATTCTAAAGAATAGCTTAAATAATTAGAAATTGTTATGTTTTGAAAATTTGTACCTCTAAATTATGATGAAAAGGACAAAAATAAACCATTTAACCATTTAATACTCAACAAGGAAGTTGCTATTACAAATTCATATATAATATGATAATTGAGAGTTGTTTCATATTTTATTATTTCTTAAATAATTTTTATTTTATTTTAATTAATTAAACAAATCAAAAACATACAATTACTTTTGTAACTATTATCTTTACTAAAATAGACATTTTATTTAAATGTATTTCGTTATTTTTAATAAAGAAAATTCATAGATTCCTAAATGTTGAACTAAATATTTCATAAATCTAAAATTAATATGTGTCATGTTGATAAAGTTATTGAAATAGTTTGTGTAAGTACATATATGACTTAGATGTCTCTATGTAACAATTGATATTTCTTCTATGGTTAAGTGTATTCCTTTAATGCATGTTTCCTTTGCAACCTGTGGTGCAATTGTTAGTTTTATATTTTATGCTTTTTTCTTTTCAACTACTATTGTCCATGATGTTTGAATGCAAGAACATCAAAGCCAACTTTAATATAAATGTAAAAATTATTTTCATATAAATAAAATAATGTCAATCTTCCAAAAAATTATAACTATTATAACTGGATTAAGATGGTCTTTCTTCAACAACTAACTCTACATCTACTGGTATTGAGCATACTGCTTGGAAAACAGCTTCTGCCTATACCAATGAATTTTTTATTATTGAATCCTTCCATGTCCTCCTTCTTAGGTTGTTGGGCAAGCAGCTCGTACCCTCGCTCCAATTTTGGGCATTTACCCATATGCAAAATGATTTCGATTTCTTTTTTCTTTAGCACCTTTAGACTTACTCTATATATTTAAGACATGGAGGGGTGGGACCAGACAACGTGGGCTTAGTTCGACTTGAACTTGGTGCTTTCTCTGAACCAGTGATTCAATCACTCAATCACTCCTAATTGGTACCCCTCACATGTAATTAGTGTCGTGTGTGGCACCTTGTAATATGTGTCTCAGGTAGTATTTTCCTTGCTTATACATACTAGGGGATCCCATGTTATGGTGTACTAGAAGTCATACTGAATGTGGGTGTATTGTTACTATTGGGTACTGCTGGAGATGCTAGTAAGAATAAGGATGCTAGGTGTTAATGAAGGGTGTGCTCTATTCATAGATGGGTTAGTTGCAACTTATCTCGTGGAATATGAATCAATTGTTTCACCTTTATTACAATATCTTTAGTTGGGGACGTTACTCTCATAATATAGGTTAGTCTTTTGTGGTAGCCTATCCCATAATATGTCTCATTTTTCAGTATTCAATGTATACATAATTATACAAAACTGTGGGTTTAACGAATTCTAGAAAGAGGTGCCATCATAAGTAAGCATCATGCATCGGTTCCAAACCTGACAAGAAATAATTAACAGCATCAACTCTTGGCTCTCCACATCTACATCTATGATGTGTTATTTTCCTATGTTTTTATATGCGCATATTTCTTTCATTCTCCCCTTGTATTGGATAGTGGGAATGAGAACCTCCTAAGATTTGATATCGACCTTCTATCGAACTTTGAACTTCCTACCAGATAGATCTTTACAAGGAGATCAGAACCCAGATAGAGGGACAAAAAATATGCTTCAAAGCCCCGATCAACAATGTTTTATTGGTCAAATACGTAGCTATGAATATTTTGATATCAGTCGAGGCCCTCCCTGCCATCATACCCTCCCCACGCCAACTCCAAACTCTACACCACCCTCCAATAATATGTCCTCCATCGATTCCAAAATATAAAAGAAGACATCCCAAAAACTAAAAAGAATCCATTGGTGGGATTGAATGGAAGAATCCATTGGTGGGATTGAATGGAATTCAAACAAAAATCATATTGGATATTGAACAGAAAGTGGGAAAGGGAGAATGCATGTTACTGGGGACTGCTGTAAAATATGGTGTATGCAGACGAACTGAACACATTTTTTTTTCGTAGGTGACGTTAGACTGGGCCATCTTGAGATATGTTGGTCTGGGAAGATTGGTGAATGTGGAATGGGTAATGCGTATTGAATAGAAAGGCAAGTGGTCACTAGTGCAAGTACGATAGCCACTCTTAATTTTGTAAAACATTCTCTGTTGGGCCTCTTCAAAAAATCCTATCTGTAGCACACATAGTTAGTGATCTCATATGGGTGAACTGCAAAGACCACTAGAGTCGTAGCTCTTTCAATTCCCCATAGATAGCGCTTCCAAATGGGGTTTTCCTTCCAAAGCTTTAGAAGCTGGAAATGTGTTGAAAAACTTTAATCGCTAGAAGGAATGAATTCCTTACTGGCCAAGTACCTACAATATGTTCATGGGTTATAATAAATATTAACAAGTTGAACCATTTTACAAATCAAGATTCAGTTGACAGTTAAAGCAGTGGAATCTAATGGTGCAAGAACTTTCAATCGTCTAACATTAGACCTGACGGGGCAAAAGAGCACAAAGTGATAGATGGGGGAGTTCTTCCTAGAGAGAACGCCTTATGGTGTAATTATAATAAAGAGACAAATATATATACCAATATTAACTTTTCATTCTTACAAGATAAAAAGTGAAATTATTATAATAAATAAATTGTTGTTTTTCAAATAAAATTTTTATTAGATAGAGTAAAATAAACATAGTTCATAGAGAAAAATCACCATGATGATATATGGAATATTTAGGTACAACCAAATTTATTTTTTAAATCAAATCTAACTCTATGAACAATTGGCATTTTATAATACAAGTCAATAATGTAACAATTTTTTTATGGTAAACTAAATTAATGCATTCATGTCAGGTTAGAATAAGGAATAATGTTTGTAATAGTATTTTGTTAAATTGAATTAAATTAATGAAACATAAATATGTGAAAAAAAAACAACAGTATATATGATATCTACATTACATCTCATTAAACTAGTGAACGATTTCTCTAATAATTGATTTGTTAAGGTAAATTAAAAGTGAAACATAATTAGTAGTAAATGATATAGAGAAACATTGACATGTTATTTCTCAAAATAAAACCTAAGGACATAAATGTATTAGAGTCAGATCACATGCTATTAGATCCTTGTAGCTTAAAAATTTGTGATTATAACACAAATACATTAACACATAGTATTTTATATGGATGACTAGAATGATTTAATTTACAAGGAACTTTATTGACAAATTTTAATGGATAGCAGAATGAGATAGAATTAGGACTAGAAGGCACTTTATGCTTGATAGAAGTGGGACTGAGGAGTACTTTTTGAGCCTTTTTGCTTAAATATTTCACTGTTCTTTTAGGGTCAATGGGACTACGATATGACAATTGGGTTTAGAGAGCTTGTGGCGATAGGAGGCATTAGAGAATCTATGGTGTTGGGACCTATTTGGACCTGATGGAACCTCATGGGGACTTGGGTTTAGAGAGCTCATGGCACTAGGATGCCTTAGAGAGTCTATGGTGTTGGGACCTAATAGAACCTCATGGAGACTTAGATTTAGAGAGATCGTCAGAAAAGGAGGCGTTGGAGAGTCTATGTTGTTGGGACCTAATGGAACCTCATAGAGACTTGGGTTTAGAGAGCTCCTAGGGAAAGGAGGCATTAGAGAGTTTATGGTGTTGGAACCTGATGGAACCTCATGGAGAATTCAGTTTTGATTGATCTTGGGGAAAGGAAGCATTGGGGAGTCTATTGTATTGGGACCTAATGGAACATCATGGAGAATTGAGTTTAGAGAATTATTGGGGAAACTAGGCGTTAGAGATTCTATGGTGTTGGGACCTCATGGAACCTCATGAAGACTTGGGTTTAGATAAATCCTAGGGAAAGAAGGCTTTGGAGAGTCTATGGTGTTGGGACTTGATGGAACCTCATGGAGAATTATTTTAGAGAAATCCTAGGGAAAGGAGGTGTTGGAGATTCGATGGTGTTGGGACTTGATAAAACCTCATGGAGACATGGGTTTAGAGAGCTCTTGAGGAAAGGGAAAATTGGAGAGTCTATAGTGTTGGGACTTGATGAAACCTCATGGAGACCTGGGTTTAGATAGCTCATAGGGAAAGGAGGTATTACAGATTCTATGGTGTTGGCACATAATGGAACCTCATGGATACTTGGGTTTAGAGTGCTCCTAGGGAAAGGATGCATTGGAGAGTTTATGGCATTAAGAGCTGATGGAACCTCATGGAGACTTGGATTTACAGAGATCCTAGGGAAAGAGGCAGTGGAGAATCTATGATATTGAGACCTAATGAAACCTCATGGAGACTTGGGTTTTATGGAGCTCCTAGGGAAAGGAGGCATTAGAGATTCCTAGGGAAAGGAGGTATAGAGAGCTCCTAGGGAAAGGAGGAATTGGAGAGTCTATGGTGTTGGGACCTAATTGAACCTCATGGGGACGTGGGTTTAGACAATTCCTAGGGAAAGGAGGCATTGGGTAGACTACTTTAAATTTTAAAATTTATTTTGGAAATATTCTTAAATTATAATACTTTGAATTTAAATTTTTATGAATATGCTAATAAATATATGCTTAAGTAATTATATTTATTTATTTACTTTACTTTAATTTTTATGAATATGCTAATAAATTATATGCTTAAGTAATTATATTTATTTATTTACTTTACTTTATTCATGTATTATATTTTGAATATCTCAATTTTATATATGAAACATAAAGAGAGTTTTAGTCATACATTTTAATTTCAACACAAATTTTCAATTATTCATTAATCATAATTTATTATTTACCAAAATTTGGTATTTAAATAACACATATCTAAATATTAGATGTTTTTTATTTTCCTATTAGTATGTTTTCCTTATTCACTTTGTTATAAATTTTATAGGAACTTAAAATCATAAGTGAGCTGTGTAATTTACAAAATTGTAGTACTCAAAGAGTTTACAAAATTGAATCCATTTATGTATTTAAAAACCACTTTTAAATAACAATAAATCTTATTTTTATCCAAAATTGTAAGCACTAAATTTTAGTAAAAAAGGCGAAAATTAAAATCACCCTTCAAATTATATTTATCATAAGAATTTATCACAATATAGCCTAGTGGATTGATAATTTTAATTCATAAATATACACACCATATTCATATAATGTAAAAAATATATTGGAATTAAAATATGCTTGAATTCAAAATATAATTATTTTATCGATGGATTAGTTGATATTGGAATTAAAATGTGTTTTGAATTTAAAATATATTTATTTTATCTATGGATTAGTTGTAAGGTTCAAATGATAAAGAAAAATATTCTTATGCTAATTTATAAAAGTACTCAATGAAAATAATCTTCATGCCAAAATAATAAATTAATAGTATTTAAAAACTAAGAGAATAAGTTATCATAAATATAATAAATAATAATTAAAAATATATGTAATTATCATTTGCAACATATGTTGACATCGTAAGTATTTCCAATGACACTTGCATATGTGTTTGGATTTTGCACAATTTTGGGCCAAAGCATTTTTCCAAGGCTTATGAGCAATTGTAAGATGCCTTTGAGGGACACATAATATCAAATTGGTAAAGGACCCTCACAGTATCATAAAAGCTCATAGTGTTGCAACCATATTGGCCTTACAGAGACATGTAAGATTCTACTAGATACTCTTCATAGTGTAGGTTGAGAATTTCAACCTCTGCTAATACTTATCTCCTCCGATTAATCTCTTCTTTATCAACTCCCCACAGCTTCATCACAACAATCACTTTACCTCCTAGCATTTCTTCTCTATAAACTGTGCCAGTATGTGAGCACTCTCCAAATGCTCCAGAACATCTTCTATTGTAAAGCTCAGTTCCTGGAAGGCAATCATCTTCCATTTCTCCTCTTCAATATTTTCCTCCTTGTATTTCCTACCACCAGCATGACCTATAAACTGGTTATAGTAGGATGTTTTTCCAACTATGAGAATAAATACTGCTAGACTAGGTAACCATATAATCTCCCATATATTATGAAATTTCTTCTTAGTATTTGGCATGCAATATGAGGAAGAAGTGAGGTAAGGGTCATTTAAATTCATGAATGGAGACTTTGCTAGGACTCTGCCATAGAGACCTGGGTTTCCTACGAAAACATTATAATTGTTCATGCTTCTGAAAAACCAATTTGAAGGCACATGGCCTCAGAGATGATTAAAGGAGACATTGAAACATTCTAAGAGAGCACAATGTTGGAATTCTAGGGGAATCATCCCGGTGAGGGCATTATGGGACAGATGAAGAACTCTGAGATAGGGAAGACTTTCCAATTAAGGAGGGATCAATACAGTCAACTTATTTTGCCTCAATTCAATGTACACCAGCTTTTAGCAATTGACAATGTTTCTGGGGATGCTAACATAAATCCTATTGCTCTACAGTTCAAATTTGTATACAAAATTGCAATGTGCAAAGGAAGGAAGATTTCTTGATAAATTTTCAAAAGTTGCTAAAAATATTTGTAGGATTGGTGTAGCCCATATATTTGGAGGAAGGTTGCCCTAGAGAGGATTATAAGAAACGTTTAGGTAGTCTAGTGTAGGTGAATTAAAGAGATAAGAAGGTAAATATCTAATGAGATTTTTCCATTACATGTATACAAAGGACAAGTTTTCAAGCTTTCCAAATCCAAAATGAATGTGGCCACTGAACTTGTTTTGTTGAATCCTGACTCTATGCAAATGTAAGATTATGGGATTAATGTCTCTTCAGAGGATAAGTGCAACTAATTCATATAGGGAAATAATTAGTATTAATGAAACGTCTGAAGGAAAATGGATAAAGATGTGGGTACGTTGTTTATGTAGCATGGAAAACTGAAGTGTCAAAGCATTGAATTCCCTCATAATCATAACACCACAAAGAAAATTATCATCATCATTCTCATTTAATTTTGTATTCTGGAACAACAACAGTCCACGAACATGCCTCCTTTGCTGCTCTTACTCATCAATATGGCACATGTTATCTCACTTCAAACCAGTTATGATAACATGAGATATAATGCTAGTATACAAGAGCTTTGTTTTACATCATATTTGTAGTGACTTCAAAGCCTTCAAAACGTATTGAATTATGCTACAGGGAACGCTGGAAAACTACTACAAAAGTTTATCATGCATCATGAATCGATTTCTAGATCTAGGTGCTCTTTTCACCATACATATTGAAATATTTGATATCCCAACCTATATGTAAAAAATATAGACCATACCGAGGCTTAAACTTATTTAAAATCATTAACATAAACAAGGCCTCCCTTGCCAACTATGAGAATGAATAATTCTAGACTAGGCAACCATATAATCTCCCATATATTTTGAAATGTCTTCTTAGTATCTGGTGTGCAATATGAGGAAGAAGTGAGGTAAGGGTCATTTAAATTCATGCATGGAGACTCTTCTAGGTCTATACCATAGAGTACTGGGTTTCCTATGAAAAACGTATTGTCCATGCTTCTGAAAAGCCAATATGAAGGCACAGGGCCTTAGAGATGATTGAAGGAGACATTGAAACATTCTAATGGAGCACAATTTTGCAATTCTAGGGGAATCATCCTGGTTAGGGCATCATGGGATAGATGAAGAACATCGAGATAGGAAATACTTTCCAGTTCAGGAGGAATCACTCCAGTCAACTTATTTTGGCTCAATTCAATGTAAGCCATATTTTTTCATTTGACAATGTTTTTGGGGATACTACCAAAAATCCTATTGCCCTAGAGTTCAAGCTTGTATACAAAGTTGCAATGTGCAAGGAAGGAACATTTCCTGATAAATTTGCAAAAGCTATTGAAAATATTTGCAGGATTGGTGTAGCCTATATATTTGGAGGAAGGTTGCCTTGCAGAGTATTATAAGAAACATTTACGTACTCTAGTGTAGGTGAATTAAAGAGATCAGAAGGCAAATATCTAGTAAGATTGTTCCATGACATGTCTACAAAGGACAAGTTTTCAATTTTTCCAAATCCCAAAGGATTGTGGCCCCTGGGCTTGTTTTGTTGGATCCTGACTTTGTGCAGAGTGGGACAATTTGTAAGATTATAAGGGATTTCTCCTACGTACTGCTTGGGGAAGAGGATAAGTGCAACTAACTAGCTACCTGCACATAGGTCAAATGCTTTATTGAATTTCTCAAAGCTTGATGTTGTATTTGAATGAATTGTTCTTATTCTCAACAGAAGTTTACATCAAAATCTTGGTGGCTACCTGGTTCTCTCATATTTTAAAAATTTAATTCATAGAAGTAGATTGTTTTGTGAAGCAATTACTCAAAAACAGGCAAAAATCTTGGTAAACGAATACATAATCATCATAAACTTTGAAAGCCGGCAAACAGATATTGATGTGGGTACGCATTTATGTAGCATGGAAAACTGTGATTAATCACAGCATTCTAGATACCGATTAAGGAATAAGCTAATTCATCAACATAAAAATCCAAAAAAAAAACCAATGTCCCAAAAAATGGTTGTGTCAAAGCATTAAATGCCCTCAAAATCATACAACTACAAAAGGAATTCTCATCATCATTCTCATTGATTTTTGTACTCTCGAATGACAACAGTCCACAAACACGCCTCATTCGCTACACTTACTCATCAATATGGCACAAGTTATCTCACTTCAAACCAATTATAATAACATGAGATATGATGCTAGTATACAAGAATTGTTTTTTACATCATATCTGTAGTGACTTCAAAGCCTTCAAAATGTATTGAATTATGCTACAGGGAATGGTGGAACACTGCTAAAAAAGTTTATCATGCATCATATATCGATTTCTAGACCTGGGTGCTCTTTTCACTATACATATTGAATTTTTTGATATCCCATTTATACCTATATGTAAAAAATATACACCAAACCGAGGTTTAAACTTATTTAAAATCATAAACATAAATAGGGCCTCCTTTCCATAGCTTATTTCTTGACAAGGATTACATTGCAAGTAGTGACATTTATAGCATATTTATAATCTGAAGGATTAGCTCCAGATACAGAGACATGCACGATTCTGCTAGATACTCTTCACAATGTAGGTAGAGAATTTCAACCTCTACTAATACTGCTCTTATCCAATTAATCTCTTCTTTATCAACTCTCCACAGCTTCTTCATATCAATCACTTTGCCTCTTGGCATTTATTCTCTATAAATTGAACTAGTTGCTCCACTTCCCACCATGTGAGCACTCTCCAAATACTCCAAAACATCTTCTATTGTAAAGCTTAGTTCTTGGAAGGTAGTCATCTTCCATTAGTCCTCTTCAAGATTTTCCCCCCTATATTTCCCACCACCAACATGACCTATAAACTAGTTATAGTAACATGTTTTTCCAACTATGAGAATGAATACTGCTAAACCAGGAAACCATATAATCTCCCATATATTATGGAATTTCTTCTTAGTATCTGGCATGTAATATGAGGAAGCATTGTGGTAAGGGTCATTTAAATTCATGCATGGAGACTCTGCTAGGACTCTGCAATAGATACCTAGGTTTCCTACGAAAAAATTATTGTCTATGCTTCTAAAAAGCCAATCTAAAGGCACAGGGCCTGAGAGATGATTGAAGGAGACATTGGAACATTCTAAGGGAGCACAATTCTGGAATTCTAGTGGAATCATCCCGATGAGGGCATTATGGGACAGAGGAAGAACACCAAGATAGGGAAGACTTGCCAGTTTAGGAGAGATCACTCCAATCAACTTATTTTGGCCCAATTCAATGGACACCAACTTTTAGCATTTGACAATGTTTATGGGGATGCTACTAGAAATCCTATTGCCCTACAGTTCAAACTTGTATATAAAAATTGCAATGTGCGAAGGAAGGAAGATTTCCTAATAAATTTGCAAAAGGTAATAAAAATATTTGCAGGATTGGTGTAGCCTAGATATTTGGAGGAAGGCTTCCTTGCATCAGATTATAAGAAACATTTAGGTACTCTATTATAGGTGAATTAAAGAGATCAAAAGGAAAATATCTAGTGAGATTGTTCCATGACATGTCTACAATGGACAATTTTTCAAGCCTTCCCAATCCAAAATAAATATGGCCACTGAGCTTGTTTTATTGAATCCTGACTCTGTGCAGAGTGGGACAATTTGTAAGATTATAAGGGAATTCTCTTGTGAATTGGTTGGAGAAGAGGATAAGTGAAATTAACTGGTTACTTGCACATAGGTCAAATGCTTTATTGAATTTCTCAAAGATTAATGTTGTAGTTGAATAAATTGTTCATATTCTCATTTTAAGTTTTACATCAAAACCGTGGTGGCTAACTCGTTCTCTCAGATTTTAAAAATTTAATTCATAGAAGCAGTCTGTTTTGCGAAACAATTACTTGAAAGCACACAACAATCCTAGTAAACAAATACATAATCATCATAAACTTTGAAAGTGGGCAAACAAATATAGATTTGGGTACGTGTTTATGTAGCATGGAAAATTTTGATTAATCCTAGCATTCCAGATAACAATCAACAAATAAGCTACATTGTCGACACAAAAATCGAGAAAAAAATGCATTTCCTACAAAACTGAAGAGTCAAAGCATTGAATGCCCTCAAAATCATAACATTACAAAGAAAATTCTCATCATCATTCTCATTGAATTTTGTATTATGGAAAATGACATTCCACAAGAATGCCTCCTTCACTACACTTACTCATCAATATGGCACAGGTTATCTCATTAATCATAATTTATTATTTACCAAAAATTGTTATTTAAATAACGCATATCTAACTATTAGATGATTTTTCTTTTTCTCTTAGTATGTTTTCTTGATTCACTTTGTTATAAATTTTATAGGAATTTCTTAAAATCATAATTGAGTCGTGTAATTTACAGAATTCTAGTACTGGAAGAGTTTAGAGCATTGAATCCATTTATGTATTTAAAAATCATTTTTAAATAACAATAAATCTTAATTTTATCCAAAATTGTATGTACTAAATTTTAGTGAGAAAGGCCAAAATTAAAACTGCCCTTCAAATTATATTGATCATAAAAATTTATCACAATATAACCTAGTGCATTAATAATTTTAATTCATAAAAATACACACCATATTCATATAATGTAAAAATTATATTGGAATTAAAATAAGTTTTATTTTTAAAATATAATTATTTTATTGATAGTTGATATTGGAATTAAAATGTGTTTTGAATTTAAAATATAATTATTTTATCTATGAATTAGTTGTAAGGTTCAAATGATAAAGAAAAATATTCTTATGATAATTTATAAAAATACTCAATGAAAATACTCTTCATGCCAAAATAATAACTTAATAATATTTCAAAACTAAGAGAATAATTTATCATAAATATAATAACTAAAAATTAAAAATATATATAATTAGCATTTGCACCAAAGGAAACATAATAAATATTTCCAGTGCACTTGCAAGTATTTCCAATGACACTTGCATATGTGTTTGGATTTTGCACAAGTTTGTGCCAGAGAAGTTTTCCAAGGCTTGTGATCAATTGTAATATGCCTTTGAGGGACACATAATATTAAATTGGCAAAGGATCCTCCCAGTATCATAAAATCTCATAGTGCTGCAACCATATTGGCCTTACAGAGACATGAAAGATTATGCTAGATAATCTTCATAGTGTAGGTTGAGAATTTCAACCTCTGCTAATACTGATCTCCTTTGATTAATATCTTCTTTATCAACTCTCCACAACTTCTTCAAAACAATCACTTTGCCTACTGGCATTTCTTCTCTATAAAATGTGCTAGTTTCTCCACTTCCCACCATGTGAGCACTCTCCAAACGCTCCAGAACATCTTCTATTGTAAGACTCGGTTCCTAGAAGGCATTCATATTCCGTTAGTCCTCTTCAAGCTTTTCCTCCCTGTATTTCCCACTACTAGCATGACCTATACACTGGCTATAGTAGGATGTTTTTCCAATTATGAGAATGAATACTAGTAGACTAGGCAACCATATAATCTCCCATATATTATGAAATTTCTTCTTAGTATATAACATGTAATATGAGGAAGAGGTGAGTTAAGGGTCATTTAAACTCATGCATTGAGACTCTGCTAAAACTTTGCCACTGAGACCTGGGTTTCATGCGAAAACATTATTGTCTATGCTCCTAAAAAGCCCATCTGAAGGCACAGGGCTTGAGAGATGATTGAAGGAGACATTGAAACATTATAAGGGAACACAATTATGGAATTCTAGGGGAACCATCTTGGTGAGGGCATTATGGGACAGATGAAGAACATCAAGACAGAGAAGACTTGCCAGTTCATGAGGGATCATTCCAGTCAACTTATTTTGGCTCAATTCAATGTACACTAGCTTTTGGCATTTGACAATGCTTCTAGGGATAATACAGAAATCCTATTGCCCTACAGTTCAAACTTGTATACAAAATTACAATGTTCAAAGGAAGGAAGATTTCTTGATAAATTTACAAAAGCTGCTGAAAATATTTGCAGGATTGGTGTAGCCCAGATATTTGGAGGAAGGTTGCCTTGCAGAGGATTATGTCGTTGAATACATCGAGGGGCTCAAACTTATTATCCGAACAGTGCCCATATTCAACTGTAAATCTCCAATCAAGTCAGGTCACACAAAAAAACATGTTCATCATTTTACAGGCCCAGACCATGGATGGGAGGCTCAGCTTCAACAACTTCTAAATACTTGTAGGATCATTCTCCATCTTCTCCCTACTGACTCTCATCGCATGGCTGCCATTTTACGAGAGGGTAGTGGTGCCCATCACCCAATGCCTAACAAGAGATAATGAGGGGATCACCATGCTTCAGAGAATGGGGATCAAATTCACCTTTTCAACATTCCCTATGATTGTGGCCGGTTTTGTTGAAGTTAAGAGAAGGAATAATGCCCTAACTAAATTTGGAATGTTTCCTGAAGTGATATTTATAGCTATGCTATTTTTAGCACCTCTCTTTTTATCATTTCTTGCTGCTATTTTCAACACTCCCTCTCAACACGAAAGGGATTATCAGTCACCCCAATCATGTCTCTGTGGAACTCGAACTTGCATTTTGACAATGCCTTTGTCAAACTATTTACATCCTGTTCCTCGGTCGAAACATACAACAACAACATGATCCTCTTCACCACACAGTCTCGAAGACGATGATACCAGATATTGATGTGCTTGGACCTGTCATGAAATATTGGATTCTCAGAGAGTTTGATACAACTCTGATTATCATAGTAGATCACAGTTGCATACATCCTTTGACCAAACAATCCAACTAGAATCTTCCGCATTCAAATGCCCTCACATGTTGCCTGACTAGCAGCCATGCATTTAGCCTCTGCTGAGCTAAGTGCAGCTGGCCTCTATTTCCTGTTGTACCAAGAAACTGTAGTTGAACCAAGGTTGAAGATTCCTCTTGAAGTGCTCTTCCAGTCTGATGGACTTCCTGCCCAATCTACATATGTGAAGCCCTAAAGCTTCACTCCCTTTGTTCGTCTATACCACAATCCATATTGAGATGTTCCTCTGAGGTATCTCAGCACATGCTTTGCTTCCTTCTAAAATAGCTTGGTAGGTTGATCCATAGCTTGACTCAGCTTTTCACCACAAAGCACAAATTTGGTCGTGTGTTCACTAGATACATCAATGAACCCACAAGCTGCCGATAAACAGTAACAGCTACTACCTCACTTGAAGCAACATCCTCCTTCCTCCATTTACTAGCCAGAGGAGTTTGCATGGGCTTGCACTTCTCCATGTGGAATCGCCTAAGTATCTCATTGGCATACTTGCCTTGAGACACAAACACTTCCCCATCCTTCTGCCAGACTTCCATGCCTAGAAAGTAGTGCATAAGACCCATGTCTTTCATCTCAAACTCTCTTGCAAGGTCCTCCTTGCAAGACTTGATCAACTGATCATCAACATAAAGAATAATGATCAATGTATTACCTTCTACCATGATGTGGTAAAGGTTCGCATTTGTTTCACTCTTGGTGAAGCCCAACCCAGTAAAATAGCTACTGATACCGGTGTACCAAGGACCAGGTGCTTGCTTCAGTTGATACAAATCCCTCTTGAGTTGGCACATATGTGACCCATGATCGAAGGTCTCAAAACCTTCCGGTTGTTCAATGTACACCTCTTCCTCAATCTTTCTATTGAGGAACGCAGTCTTCACATCCATCTGATGGATCTTCCAACCCATCTAAGATGATAGTGACAACATCGATCTGATAGATGAATACCTTGCTACAGGAGAAAAATTCTCACCGTAGTCAATCCCCTCAACCCGTGAGAAACCATGGCCAACAAACCTTGCCTTATGTTTCTCAACACTACCATCAACTACCTACTTTACCTTGTAAAGCCATCGAGAACTCACCACTGACTTTTCCTCTGGTCTTGGGAAAACATCCCAAACACAGTTGTGAACAATGGAGTCGTACTCCTCCACCACAGCATCAACCCAGACTAGTTGTTGCACTGATTCCTTGAATGAAGAAGCTTTGGACTCTACACACTCCCCAACCAGGGCCATGTAACCAGTGTACCGCTCGGGTGACCTCCTTTATCTGCACTGGGAAGATGGTTGTCCCACATTCTCTCTCGCATCCAGCATCAACCTGTCAGCTTCCCTTGAGTGTTTCTGCCCATCTCTGGAAGACTCTACATGAGTGGATGTCTCCACTCCTGAGTCCTCTACATGCAGCTACTCCGCATCAGTTTGAGGGTCCTCCTCCTTAGGAACTAAAAATTCCTCCTCTGCGTGCAACTTGAGATCCCTCTTAAGTGATACTCAATGTTACACAAAAATATCGTCACCTTGATTATTTGCAGTCGGTATGGGTCTATCACCACCTATGCCAGCTTCCTAAGCAAGTATCAGACCTTAACTCTTCAAAACAAGCTTTGTAAATGAGAGAAAGACATCAAAAAAGCAATGTAACTCTGGTTCCACACTTTCTCTCACTCTTGCCTACGGGCCTGCACCTTTTGTTCAGAATATCTACTTACTTATACACTCTGTATGTAAAAGGGACGGTGCGTACCCCTATGAAAGTCAAAAGGCGCAATTTGTATCTTAAAAAGCTCAGTTTGGGTTAATTCTAGAGTTTTCTAGAAGGAATTTTGACGTGGATTGTTCGCTCCAAAGTGGTTCATGCATCCCATAAGAGGAGGAGCTATCCCTTTGAAGGAGGATTTTATCCCTTTGAAGGAGGACCTGGTAACTCACCTCCATTGCACTATAAATTGAGGCATTGGGTCAGTGGCTGGAGAGGTTAAAAGCTGAACTTTTGAGGGTAAATGCTAGTGAAATCAAGACTTCCTATTTGAGCTTAAGAGGAGAGATCACATACCTTTTTGGCTTCATTGAGGAGTGAGTGAAGCTTGTCAAAGTAGAGGAGACTTCTTGTTGGACCCTGGGAGGAGCTTGTACAGCGTCAAGGCAAAGGTTGTAAAGTTCTTCTTCTTTTGAATTAATACAATCAAGCTCATTTTTCTCAACAAATATCTCATGTTATTTGTTTCATGGACTCCTTGACTTTCATGTTAAATATGTTTTATAATACTGGTTATTCAGGTGCTATTTAATCGTTTGCCTTGTTTGTGTTTGCAGGTTTGTGACAAAGGAACTTACTTGGATCGAAGGAGCAAAGACATCCCCAAACTTGCGTTGGACATGAGGTAGGCCTTAAACACATTTGTTTGCCATTATTTATAAAGAACATTTAGATAAAGATAGTGTCTGGTTGGTTTGTTTGTCACTAGGTCTTCATTAGATTCTAGGAAGGTTTATCTTGTCTGCAAGATCGACTCATTCCGTGTGACAAAATGGCGACTCCACTGGGGACTTGATTGTTTTCCTCGTTTTTCTTTGGCTTGAGAAACTTGCCTTTTTGTTTCTGTTTTTGGCTTGTTGTATGTGGACTAGGGTAGACTTAGTGGATTTAGGTTTGTTTTTTTTTTCATTACTTTAGTCGAAGTTCGCAGTCTGCACGTGTATCAAGTGCTTACCTGTACGCACTTTATTTTGTGCACAGAGCATACCCGCACCTCCGTAAACTCTGAACCTACGTACCGTGATAAAATTTTGAAATTTTGAGTTTTACTCTTTAAATTAGTTTTATCTTGTTTTTGTAGTAGTTATCCTCCGCCCATACCTGCATGTGACTAGTTGAAATCTTTCCTTGGTTTAATTTCATTAGCATTAGGGTTTTAGCTGAAATTCCTAGGACTTTTGCTTGTTGGGTTTGTTTTTCAATTTGGTTGTGTAGTGGCTCTGAGCTTAGAATCCGTAGGGACTTCAGATCACCTTAGTGTCTACTAGCCTTCTTATGAGTCTGACCATTTATGAAATCTCCCCTTGATTGAGGAATCCTCTTTGAATTTTCTCTTTACAAAACTTCGAAAAGCTTGTGATTGAAAGTTTGGATTTTCATTTTTAAAAAGAAAACAAAATTGGTTGTTCTTGACTTATTTGTGATTATGGACAAATTGGTCCTTCGTTTGTTTATAACTGTTGTAGATCTAACCTAGAATATTATAGATCTGATAAGAAAGTATAAGACAATGCAAATAAACCCAAGAATAATATGAAATGATTCTTTATTGATCAAACCCTTAAGGTAAGGCAACACCATACATTCACTCCTTAAGGAAGGAGAATACTCCACAAGCCATATGCTTGTTCATACAAGAATACTTCTCTTCATATTTCTCCATGTGGAGTCTCTAACCTCTATATAGGCATCATACATACAATACCATGCATCATTACCATGGTTTCCTCATACCATCAACTAATACCATGGGCCCCTTACATTATTATTAACTACTTGTGGTCCCTTCCATGACATGGGTTAACCACCTTATTTATTACTATGGCTCATCCCATTATTACATTATTACCTTGGGTACCTCCCTCGTGTACC
>APFE031124902.1:0-13990 GCA_000404065.3 Pinus taeda
ACAGGGAAGAAGGCAGGTCTCCAGCAGGCAAATGTAAACGAATTCAACTGTTCAAACCGATCAAGAAACGCCACCGCATATGCGAAACCTCAAATTCAATTATTCTGAGCTCACAAAAATACAAAAGAATTATTGGGCAAAGGCCGTGATCACTTCACAAGGCGTTGTATGAACCTGAGCAGCGAATTAGGCAAGCAAATAAGGCAGCGAGGAAATCCCCGTGTGAAGGAGACAGTGTAAATAGTGATATAACAGCACAAAGTTGTGCTGGTTAGGCTGCCCTCAGGCAGGGAAACACTGCGAAGACACGTTTTAGTTCAGTCATTATGAAGAGTCTCATCGCCAGGAGGCCTGGCCTTTCATGGCCCATTGTCAGATCCTCCCTCTCTGTCTTCCAGCTAGTGGAAAAAATAACATTTTTCTATGAAAAAAAAGATTAAACCAACAGCAGAAAACACCCCAATTGTCTAACACACAGAATCAATGGTTGAGGATCGCACAGGTCACATTTTAGGGATGTCTTTCTCAGAGGGAACGCCTTACGGCGTAAATATTGACTTGCTTGTATTAGAGGGACTCCTTGTCAAAAGAACAATATCATTTACATAAAGAATAAGAATGATGATTATTCCAAGTCAAGTAGTGCCAACGCAACTTGCTTTATTTAGACGTGCCTCTGACTTGTCATATAAAGGCCAAAAAAGGTAGGGGATAGAGGACATTCTTGCCTGACCCCTATATCACAATTAACTTCTTCGAGTCATTCCTCATTATTCCTAAACCTAGAAATTACTTAATTATACAATATTAACACATCAACCCTCATCCCAAAATAAAGCATGTATGTGAAAGATATGACCTCAAAAAGTTTATGTATCGACTAGTCCTCCCATGGCCCAAATTACTTTTGCCACCTTGGTTCCTAAAGTTGGGTTTTGGGGTTTTAGATTTTTGCATATTAAAATTTGCGATACTAGGATAAATTGTAGTTTCAACATCTTGTTATGGCATTTTTGTGAATGAGCATAGTTATCACATCTCTTCTCATAGATATGTTATGACCATTCTAACCATTTTATATTGTCATGTAAATTGCAATGTTTTTCACCATTTCTTTCATTAATTGATTTTGGTTTTCATTGTAATACTCTACTTTCAATACTATACCTCATGTTATCTTTGCAATATCGTGTTATTTCATTTTGTTCTTGATCTAATTCATATCAAAGGAACCTTTAGATTTTCCAATCTCCTCCTATGTTATTTATAGGTAAGTATATCAAAAGCTTTCCTAAAGTCAACAAAGCAACAAAGGAGATTAATTTCATCATATTCATACTAATCTACAATCATGCTTAGAGTACTTGAATGGTCTAAGGTTGAATGGTATCTTTGAAAATCGACTTGGCCCTTAGCCCTCTTCGCATGCCTTCATAACTAAAATTGAATACTCTTCTCCAAAATAATTATGTACGCCTTGCAAAAAGAGGTCTAATCATAATAATCTTATAATTAAGGGTTTATTTTTGTCATCGCCTTTTAAAGTATAAATATTTAGGCTTTCAATGCAAGGTTAGAGGTAACCATTTTAATTTTTAAGATGAAAAAAATATTGTGAGTGATGAGAACAAAGCCTCTAATTTTGAATATTTATGCATGATAACCTTTGATGCCTTTAGATTTCCCTTTTAGTAATTGTTTTACCGCAAACTCGATGCTCTCTAAAGTAAAACGTTGTATTGTCTTAAAATGAGTTTGAGAATTATATAAAACATTAATGGATTCATAAAGATTCTTTAGGTGGAAATTTCATTCGCTCATAACAATTATATTATTTTATTTAGCTCTTTAAGTTAAGATTTTCCCCATGAATTTAGAAACGTGTAAAAGTTTATTTTACATTCTATTTATACATTTCCTCTTCTCTCTTGTAATTGGTTTTTTGCAATTATATATCTTGTGTTACATCCCCTCGTTAATAATTCTCTCATTATTGGGAGGCAAGAGAGGGAAGGGTTATATATAACCCTGAAGGAGAAAAAGTGACAAATTTGCTTGGGGCTAAGGATGGTCAACAAATAATCAAGCAGAGGCCTTAGCACTTTGGCAAGGATTGAGGAATGACTTAGCAAAGGAAGTTCATCAACTTATTGTATTTGGAGATTCCATGATAACAATAAAAAAAATTCACCAAATTAAGAGCTATTTTGGGAAAGATCAGACACCATTAATTACAAGAATATGCATGCATATTCAAAAGTTTGAAACTATTGGTTTTTACCATATAAAATGGGAAAATAACCCAACTACTAATGAACAGGCCAACAAAGGAGTAAACCTAGAAGAGTGGAGCTTTATTCAAGATCAAGGTGATCCACTTCTAATTCATGTTCCATGAAACTTGATTCATCTTTCTTAGGAAGGATAAGATCCATTAAAAGCATGAACAAGCGGATTATGTAGCCTATCAGCCTATTTATTACCGAAATTAATCACATTTATATGATTAGATTGGTGGTTCGCTCCTCGAGTAGGCAGATTTATTGGGAATGGTCTTCCGACTTGGGAAGCATGAATATGGATTCCATGCCACATGACAGGTAGAGGCCAGACTTAAGCAAAATTAATTTGAAGATTAAGGCTCTACGAGTTGGACCCCACTAGTGTTGATACACTCTAGTATGATTGCGATCAAAAGTTAGGTTAAGTATTTTGAGTAGGGATACTATGATTCGGTGATGCAGACCTTGCCCAGGGGAATTGAATGTGAAACTATGGCCACTGACGTGACAGGAGAAGGAATTTTTCAATATAAAAGGAGTGTATTATCCCTGAAATACACCATGATTTATGTTAGAGCCTTTGTTTCTAGTAATATGGCCTCCCCGACACAAGATGATAGCGGAAATGACAACAAGGACCACCTACTGACTGTAATGGAAGTAATCTTGGCTACGATGTCGAAGCTTGGGAACAAGTAAATTTGGAAGCTCGATCACATGTTTCCCTACTTAATCAACAATTAGAAGACCTAAGAAAATAATTGGAGTGTCTCCAGCTCATGGTGGAGAATTTGCCAAAGAAGGTGGATAATTTGAGCCTCAAGGTGGACAACATTGAAGTTACAGTGGAGACAACGACGGTTGGTGTTGTAAAGGAAGTCTATGGTATCTCTCCCACCCCACCTCCAAGTGCTCCTGAAGAGAAGCAGCTCAACGTTCTTCAAGAACAACCTCTTGAAGAACCTCCCCTGCACCAGATGGACACGGTGGAGGACGAGTAAGCAAGAGATGAAAAGGAGGAATTGGAAGAAAGTGGTTAGGCAATATTGTAATGTTTGAATGTTTTGTAATTTTTCTAAATACTGTGGGGTTTTGGAGGATATATAAAATAAATGTTGTAAGAATCCATGTGTGGAAAAGCCCAGGTAGAAATAGAATGTTTAATGAACAATTGTGGTCTACTGCAGAAGGAAAATTATCTTTGTATGTAAAGGTTCTAGCCCATACTCTAATGAATCAATATAATCTACTTGTTTCTTTAAAAAAAAAAAAATCATCCCATTAGGGAGGGGACTATGATATACCCTAGTTAATATTTCTCTCATTATAAATAATTGTAATTAGTAAATGGCTGAGAGAGGACACATATAACACCCTCCTCCCGCATCTACCCAGGTAACCGGCTAATCGAGGTAAACATGTGACGAGGAGTTACTATGATATAATTCGACTCCCTATGTGTCAGTTAGGGAAGTGGAACCGATGGAAACACACCATACAGACCTTCCACATCAGCAATTGAACTCCTAGGAGTCGTCCCAACCACTTAGGTAACCAGCGCCTGAGACCAACTGAGTTTTTAAACCATTGAACCCCCAAACACTCCTTTGATATGGGCCAACATGCCTCCAGGAGGCTATGGATGCTTCCACAGCATGGGTATGTATGCAGCCAAGGACTTTTTGCCCAGTGTTGTGCATGCGTCTCTGGGATTTGAGCCACTTTTTCAGGCTCAGAGCCCAAGTCATTGCCGAGAACTCAGTGACACTTTTAGAACTGAAATATAACAACCGAATAATGATACAAATGCAATTATTTGAAAAAGGACTTAACTGGACCCCTACTAGCCATGATAGGCATTTCATCAAACATGTCAGAAATATGTTATCTATAGGTTTAAACAACATATCTGAGCATAGGGGTCTCATACTTATCTGAGAATTTCTAAGAAGATTTGTTCCCTTGTATCATTAGCTGCACTATCATCTATTAGGCTATAGATACATTGTTCATTCATTTACAAGTAAAAACATGATGAGATCCATACATAGCCATTATCATAGTACATGTTCATAACCAACATAATAACAATAAAAATACCAAGGAAACAACAACCATATAATCCACATATAAACCAGTATAATACTCATGAATTAACAAGGAGAAATAACCTCATATTAATGATGCAAAATCCAACCCAGTATGGGAATACCTCGTTCCACCGGACCATAGACATGGCTGAGCCAAATCACTCTTCAACCAGTCACCCTCATGCCATATTCCAAGCATGAATGTGGGATCTCATAAAACACATCAATCAAAACCATCGAGGGCTTCGAGAGGCCAAACCACCTCAACCCATCAAAGAGTGATTCCACCTCATTGTCGGACATCACAAAACCATCATCAGATTAGTCTCTACCCAAGCCTTCTAGGGCTCCATAGTGTTTGTTCCAACCAAGGCTTCAAGGACTAGTAAATCAACCTACAACCTACTCTGGTCTTCCAGAGCATTTGTCCAACCAGGGCTCCCAGGACTAGTAACTCAACCCACCAAGGGCTTCCAGAGTGTTTGTCCGACCAAGGCTTCCAGGACTAATAACTCAACCCAAGCTAAAGGAAACACGAGAACAACCAGAAAAACAAATAAATGAACCCACAACACCATGGTTATCCAAAAAATGGCAAGGCTAGGCAATTCCACTATCAATCTAGGCAATCCTCCATGCCAATGACAGATCATGACCAATAAACTACATGCATGCCAAAACTAGTGAGGAAACCTAGATGAAACTCGGTACCTGCAAGAAAAACCCAATGTAGCTATTGATCATGATGTCCTCTTGCACTTTCCTTCTCTTCCTTTGCCTTCTTGCTCCAAAAATCCATGTATGCCACACTCTCCAAGAGTGCTACATGAAAGCTTTGTGTCCAAGTGTATGAGAGAGAGAGAATAGAGAGAGAGCTCCACCAAAACCTATCAAGAAAAGCTTGAGCAAAATCTTTCCAATTGATCCTCAAAATCCTTTTTATCAATGAGGCCTCTATTTTCTCCATTTTCCATTATTTTCCATCAATTTCTTCCTCACATGCAACCTTTGACCTTTGACCTTCCTTTTCTCCTAATTTCCATTATTTTCATAAATAAAATGTCAATTAATGCCACTTTACCTTTCCAAAGCCTTAGTTCTTGCCTTTGTCAAATTCCTTAGCCACAATAAACCAAAGTGACACCCCACTAGGATGTTTTTCCCACCATTCAGCTTGGAATACGTGTCCCATGACCGTGGTCTTATATGTTTTTTACATAGATTTTGAACCAGGGTCATTATAGAACCCTGCCCCTTGGGGGAACACTGTCCTCAGTGTTCAATGACACCTATAACCAACAAGACTATTGAAAACAAAACATTGCCCATGGAGCAATATAACACAACTCGTTGCAGTAATTACAATGACCACTGTTGAAACATGACAATCATGTCATTTATTAAAACTTTATAACACAACTCCTTACGATATTTACAATAATAACCACATATACACGCATACACATTTGCTTCACCCAACAAATAATCATATTATCTATGGAGCTCTATAAATCTAGCTCGATGTTGTATTTACAATAATACATACATATACACATATGCACATTTGCTCAACCAACAAATAAAAGGATACAATTCCTACATCTGCAACAGGGGAATGCAAAGACTCACACCTCCACCCTCAAAGTAATACCAAGATTCACCTCCTTCCTAGGAAGTCCAGAATCCATTGCAAGGTCAAATCTGCATCCAATGTCCAACACTATAATCCTATGCCACTTGTCCTCTTAGTGAGCAGTTACTGGCTCATTGTTCCAAGGCGCACTCCCAATGTGCATCTAATTCCATCTGGAAATGCTAATGACCAAAACAAATCCATCCATACCCTTCCCTTCTCTTCTAAAGCCCCTCGGGCAATCCAGTCACCCCCTTCCATGCAGACACACACCTTCCAAGTTCCGTTGGCACCCCCATCCCGAGAAATCGATCTCTCGGTAAGGTTTCCTCGCATCGGAAGTTCCAAAAACCAAGGCATATCTTTGCCTTAAAACCATCGTAATGGTCGTAGCATGCTCATGGAAATCAATGGACACTATTGGGTACTAGTGTCCCACAATGTCCCTGCTCCTGAAGTGCTTTACCAACATACTGTTGCATGTTCCAATTTCTTTCACTGTTGTTGCTAATTCTTGTAGTCGGTTTCAACCACCCAATCGGGCATGTTCATGCATTCCTATACCGAGCACATAATTTCCATTAGATTCAAAACAAATTGAAATAACTCCAAATCATCATTGGTGGCCCGTCAACAAGGTACACTTGCAATTCTAATCACTTCCTGTCACAATAAGTCAAACTAACATCTTTGACCAAATCATCATGTAGAAACATATCACATCAGGTTAGCTCAAAACACAACCATCATAAATCAAAATCATAAACCACATGTCACCATCATAAGTCAAAATCGTAAATCACATGTAATCATCATAGACCAAAATCATAAATCACGTGCATAATAAAACTAAAATAAAATATTGATACTTGTCCTTTAATCAATCCTTAGCTTCTACCTTTGTCCTTATTTCGTATGCACTCTGGATCCATTGCCACACTCAACAAACACCTAATGCCTTCTCCTCAACCATGTCCACATACACATAGTGTGCATCACATACATAGAACCATGTACAACATACAACACCATGCAATACATGCACCTACACCTGACATACCACACATACACCTACACCCAGTGTACAACACAACACAATACATACTCCTACATCTGGTGTACAACACAACACAATACGTACACCTACACCTGATGTACAACACAATACATATACATGTACTACACAGAGTACAACATAATGAATACACATATCACGATACCATGACTGCACAATGCACATACATAGTACCGCATGTACACAACACAACATGTACAATGTGCACATAATACCACATCTACACCAATACCATATGTACGACATGTACATAGTACTATCTGTACAAAGCACCACCTACACAACGTGTGCACAACATCACATGTACACAGCACCACCTACACAACAATGTCGCATGTACATCGTACCACCTGTACAACATGTACACAACGCCAGATGTGCACAACACCACATGCACATGTACACAACACCATATGCATGACATGTACACAACACCACCTGCACACAACACCACATGTACAACATGTACATGACACTACATGCTCACAGCAACACTTGTACAATCATGCGCATAACACCATATGTACATAACACCACATGTACAACATGCACACAACATCATATGCACATAGTGTTGCATATACAACATATACATAACACCTTATGTACACAACATTGCATATCCAACATGCGCCCAACACCATATGCACACAACACCACATATCCATCATGCGCTCAGTACAATATGTACACAACACCGCATATCTGACATGTACATAGCAACATCTATACCCAGCACTGCATATGCAACATTCGTACAACATTATCTATACCACCTTGTACATAACACTGCATAAACAACATGTACACTCACTATATATACACAACATCGCATCTATACAACATCACAGATGCAACATGTACAACATATACAACATATGCACAATAGTAGTACCACACATCCAAAACCACATTGTCTCTACCAAGCAACCTTGCTTCCAGTGTCTTATCCATGCTTTTCCCAACATGCTACAGAACACACTACTTTCATTTCACTAATGTATCCCTTAGAGTTACCTGTCATAACATAAACATAGGCATAATACAAGCATACAATATCAATTCATATCCACATGATATTGACCTCATAGATCTGTTGGGCTACTCTTCCGACTTGATTCCTCATAAACCGGGAATTTCTCCATACCATTCACTTGCATAAGCAATCATTCCTCCACAAGAACGATTCCCGATGACCCTATCAGACAATGATATGCATACATACATATATATATACATATAAACATCAACATAAAACAATCATGATCCTATCATACAACAACATACAGACATACATATATACATGCATATATATAAACATGATCACAACATAATTACCCAATATCATAAGGTCAAGGTTAAGAGAAATCCCCTTATTTGTGCACACCATGCACAACATTGAGAACAATTGTTTCCAACATAGCCAAGGCATCTCTCGCCTCAGATCCATTTACTTCACCTTTCCTGTTACCTTTCTCATGATTGTATTGCCACTATCCATTTACACCAATGGACCGAACCAATCCAACTGATTGTCATATTCTTACCTTCAACTTCCCTTATTCATGCACTGATCTTCATTCGGGTCTTACATTACCTGCTTGGTTTCATTCAACTCTCCCTAAGATCCATTAACTTTCCTCTTTCCCAACCAATTCCAAAGATCCTCAAGACATAATGGCAAGGAAAAGCCCAAACAAGAAGAAAACCATGAAAACCAATAACAATATGACACCACGAACAAAGTGGTATGGCCATACACTAGACATAACAAAAATTGCAAATCAAGCACAAACAAAGCACAAAGAATTGAAATCACAAGACTCTTAACAAATACCACGACTCAATCCCCATGGTTCCCGATGCTTCCAAAGGAAAGCTCAAACTGAGCCTTCTTCAGAATTTCATGGTAGTTTATTTACCATGCAATCCCCTGCATCATATTTCCATAAAAACATAACTGCCTGTGCATAAATAAACATAACAATACACCAGTTACCTTATCTTGATGTGCCAAGCATGTTGTTTGCAATGAACACATCCACGCCATCTCTCAAGGGACTCCAATCCTTTGATGAATCTAGCCATAACTAGAACCAATTGTTATATATGTCATATACATATTTATGAATATTACACATATCCTCATAATGTCAGACAAATTCAAGGTTAAGAAGACTTCATGTATGCAAAGCACTCATTCATTTGGAATTGTGGTTTCCAAACATAGCCAAAGGAATTTTCACCCAATTCCTTTCTTTTACCTTTTCTTTTATGCAATTGAGTCTTACTATGCATTGTCACATCACCCAAATGTTAATTATATAAACACATCAACTATTACCTTTTCAAGTTAATACCAAGCATGTTTCCTTGCTATTGCTCACACATGTCAGCCTCACGTTCCAAAGATCAAAACATCATGTATATTAATTTGAAATCAACCTTTACCAATTAACAACCATGTCATACTCAACAATCAACTCACATTCATTAGTCATAATACATCATGCTACCACTATCACCTACTTACACGCAAGTACATATCAGCTATCTCGACACATATGTATTAGTACAACCATATTAAAACAAGATCATTTCTTCATACAATCTTATAGACACATACTGATATTGTGCAATTAATCAAACATTCAAACAATAGATAGACGACATAATAGGCACCAAACACTCAAACACCAAATAAACGACATAGTCAAACATTCAAACACCAAATAGATGACATAAGAAAACTCATACCTTAATGTATCTCTAGGGAGGCTATCTTGTCTGCACAATAATGCTAGATTAACATGATATAACTTCACAACATATCAACTCAAACATAAATAAGGTCATGATATCCATAATAGTCACTAGCTAACATGTTCACATCATAAACTCATAAAAAATAGCATTCATACACAATAATCACATATGCACAGTCAGCCTAGCTTAGTATGGCATAATATCAAAACATATTAACTCATACCTGAATGTCATAACCCTAACCATTTGCATAGACCAATCCAACTTAATATGGTATTTATATCATAAATATCTTAATGTAATAACCCTAGTCATCAATTTACTAGCATATAAAACAACAAGTTAACCTATAACATACTCACCAACAACATATAACATAATCATCAAGTTATCTAACATAAAACAACAAGAACAATGCATACAACCACATGTTACTATCATTCATGACTATCTGACACATGTGCATTGGCTACACTAAATTCTAATCAACTAGCATCTATCACGTCTGTAACCATAACATCAATAGAATGAAAGGCATACACGTAACCATAATGCATATAACAATCCTTAACCTATATACCTGCATGCCAACATACAAACCTATATGATGATCTGCTCTTACCCTGAAGTCCAGTGTTGCAAGCTCACTTTGATTATCTACATCTCCTACTCTTTCTCAGCCAACACATTAGCATCATAACATACCAATATCATCATGATGACCTAATTGCATACAATGACCTCACAATGCATGTTTTACCTACCATACATGCATAACCATAACCATGAAAATTCATGCATAACAACATATAGACATCGACATGCATAATAAATGCATATACAACCATACACTCATGGCGACAGATTCCACAACAACATCATCAACCTTCACATGGCGACATCACTATAACCATGATCACTACCATGCAAATGCAACAAGAACATGGACTACAAGCATAAGAAACACATATGCAACTAACATGAATGCATGACCAACACACCACCCATCTAATCCGAGGGGTGAACCATGCTCTAATACCACTCTATAACCCCCTCCTCCGACATCTAGCCAAGAAACCGGCCAACCAGGGTAAACATGTGACGAGAACTTACTATGATATGATTTGACTACCTAAGTTTTAGTTAAGGAAGTGGAACCGATAGAAACACACCAGACATACCTTCCACATCAGCAACATAACTCCTATGAGCCATCCCAACCACTTAGGTAACCAACCCTTGATACCAACTAAGTTTTTAGACTATTAAACCCCCGGACGCTCCCTTGATATGGGCATGCATGCGTCTAGGAGGTTGTGGATGCTCCCATAGCATGGGTATGAATGCGTCGAGGGACTTTTCTGTCCAGTGCTATGCCTGCTTCTCTGAGATTTGAGCCACTTTTTCAGGCCTAGAGCTTAGGTCATCGTCCAGAACTCAATGACACTTTTAGAACTGAAATATAACAACCGAATAATGATACAAGTGCAATTATTTTAAAAAGGACTTGATTGGACCCCTACTAGCCATCACAAACATTTCGTCAAACATGTCACAAATATGTAATCTACATGTTTAAACAACAGATTTGAGCATATGGGTCTCATACTTATATGAGAATCGCTAAGAAGCATTGTTACCTTGTATCATTAGTGCATTATCATCTATTATGCCATAGATACATTGTTCATTCATTTACAAGTAAAAGCATGATGAGAGTCATACACAGCCACTGTCATCGTACATGTTTATAACCAACATAATAACAATAGAAATACCAAGGAAATAACAACCATATAATCAACATATAAACCAGTATAATACTCATGAATTAACAAGCATAAATAACCTCAAATTAATGATGCAAAAGCCAACCCGGTATGGGACTACCACATTCCACCCAAGCATAGACATAGCTGATCCAAATATCTCTTCAGCCAGTCACCCATGTGCCATATTCCAAGCATGATTGTGGGATCTCATAAAACATATCAATCAAAACCATCCAGGGCTTCCAGAGGCCAAACCACCTCAACCCATCAAATAGTGATTCCACCTCATGGTCAGACATCACAAAACCATCATCAGATTGGTCTCTACCCAAGCCTTCCAGGGCTCCAGAGCGTTTGTTCCAACTAAGGCTTCCAAGACTAGTAACTCAACCCACAACTTACTTTGGGCTTCCAGAGTGTTTGTCCAACCAAGGCTTCTAAGACTAGTAACTCAACCCACCGAGGGTTGCTAGAGAATTTGTCCAACCAATGCTTCCAAGACTAATAACTCAACCCAAGCTGTTACAAGGCTTCCAAGAAGTAGTAACTCAACCCAAGCTAAAGGAAACATGAGAACCAACCAGAAAAACAAAGAAATGAACCCACAACACCATGGTTATCTAGGAAATGGCAAGGCGAGGAAAATCCACTATCAATACAAGCAATCCTCCATGTCAATGACATATCATGACCAATAAACCACAAGAATATGCCATGCATGCCAAAACTAGTGAGGAAACCTACATGCAACTTGGTAGCTGCAAGAAAAACTTGATGTAGTTGTTGATCCCTATGTCCTCTTGCATTTTCCTGCTCTTCCTCTGCCTTCTTCCTCCAAAAATCAAAGTATGTCACGCTCTTCAAGAGTGCTCCAAGAAAACTCCGTGTCCAAGAGTATGAGAGAGAGAGAGAGAGTGAGAGAGAGAGAAAGAGAGAGAGAGAGAGAGAGAGAATAGAGAGAGAGCTCCACCAAAATCTGTCATGAAAATATTGAGCAAAATCTTGCCAACTGATCCTCAAAATCCTTTTTATTAATGAGGCCCCTATTTTCTTCATTTTCCATTATTTTCCACGAATAGCATCGACATCATTCGGATGCGCTCACATATGCAACCTGTGACCTTTCACCTTCCTTTTCTCCTAATTTCCATTATTTTCATAAATAAAATGTCAATTAATGCCACTTTTCCTTTTCAAAGCCTTATCCATTGCCTTTGCCAATTTCCTTAGCCATAATAAACCGAAGTGAAACCCCAATAGGGTGCTTTTTTTCCTACCATTCAACTTGGAATACGTGTCCCATGACCGTGGTCTTATATTTTTTTTACATAGATTTTTAATGAGGGTTGTTACAACACAAATTCCATTACTTGAGGGAAAGGTTGTTTTAAATATTAATGCTTGGTTGGATGAGTGGCTTTAAATGGGATTGATTGTGCCATAAATTAAACTTAAAGAAAAGGACATGCTTGGGTGTCCTTTGAGCTCCAACAGTAAGCAACAAAAGGACAAAATTTAAAGACATCCATGGGTTGTGTTGTCCAGTAGTTAACTACATGGAGCTTTCGGAAAGGAAGGAGACAATTGGATGGGTTGTGTTAGCTATGAGGATGGTCTGCGCACCCATGAAAAGACAAGGGTGGTTGGTCGGTTACAAGAGCAAGGTGGTGGAGGCCAAGGGGCTTCAGTTAAAAGAGGACCATTCAATATTGATGTGCTTAGGCATATTAGAGGGGTGCGAGGAAGATATGCACTCAAGCGTAGTGGTGAAGGATCATTGATGCATTATGTGTTTATAACTATTTAGTAGTTGGTGGGTGGAGGCGACGTGGCTATGAGACACCCTATTTTAGTTGTTAACATTGTTTTAAACTCCTCTGAAAGCACTCTTCCTGAAGCTCTGGAATCTAGCTCGGGGGTGACGACTCCAAGTAAGCTTGGCTGCAACTTGTCTAGGGTTGGGTGGAGATTTAGAATCCCAATCTTAATTGCTAGGATTTCACATTATGAGATAAGTTCTCATGTAACTATATATGCATGAAGATCTTATATGACTGATTACTGAACTGTCTAGGTGCCATCGTAAGTGGGTCTTATGCTATGTGTGGCCATAGATTGCTAAATGGATGCATGATGTGATGTGTAAACGTTGTTTTATATGCATGGAATAATTATTTTCTCTAAAAGTAGGAATATTGGGCTTCTGTATAATCTGTGTGGAATGGGTTGATTTAGTATTTCATTCTTGAATCTAGATTTTGGGCTTGAATCCGCTGAGTAAATATTGTTGGATAACTCGTTCAATACTCCATTCATACCACTGGCAGTTTATGTTGGTTTGATATTCTAATGGACCATGGTTGTGCTAATGT
>APFE031124903.1:0-24251 GCA_000404065.3 Pinus taeda
CCAGAATAGGTTCACAGCACTGCAGGACAAAGGGCTCCCCAGTTTAGAAGAATCAGGAAAGCTTCTCTCTTATGAGAAGTACATCAAAAGACTAAGCACCTTTTCAGCCATGCAAATTGCTGAGGCTTCTGGGTCGTCTACAGCAGGCCCATTAACAAGACAAGCTCTGTTTAATAAATTAGATAATTTGTTTTTTATTAAAAATGAGGTAGCACATTTATTTGATAAGCCTCCTGATTTTTATAAGTACACAGAAGCTGATGAGACAGTAGGATCAATTTTGAAGCACCAACTTCCCCATCCAGATACGTGGCAGGACTTGGTAAAGCTACTTTTGAACCAAGGCTAAGGAAGAAAAAACTTTATTGCAGCAATACAGTCTATATTGCACCTACAGGTGGCCAAAGCTATCACAGCAAGCATAAAGACACTGAGCCAACTCAGCACAGATACTCGGCATCAGCAGCAACAGCAGCAGGTACAGGTGGCAGAGTCAAGAAAGATACAAAAAAATCAGAAGCAACAAAGCACTTCAATGCTTTATTTATGAAAAGCCGCCCAATTAACTTCACAGCACTCAAAAGTCAAAAGGTTATCATATCAGGAGTTAATAGCTTTAAAAGAAACATTTACACTTGTAATAACTTCTCATCGACTTTCTCTGTACAAGTGTAAGAGATTTTTTCCTCTCAGATGACTCCATTCCTGAGATATTTTTGTATCTAAAACTCTATATATTAACCCTCGCGTTTGTTTAGAGGGGTTGGACTCCGGATGTAAGAACTTCTTTTCTGAGATATTCTCTGTAACTCTGATATTGTAGACTCTTCAGACAAGTTTAATACAAAGGCAGTGGGATTTCTTCAATGATGTTGGTCTCTTGACCTTTTGATGGTGTGTGGCTTGAAGCAGCAAGATTCCTGTGCATTACATGGTCCAAATAAGTTTTCCTCATGACTCTTTATTTCACCTGTGTTTCCTGTTATTTCATATATGTCTCATGTTTTCTATGCGTTTAAACTCTAGATAGCAAAGAAAAAGGATAGTATCAGGACTTAGTCATTGACTACCCTGGCCTCAATCTAAACTATCTCTTATGTTTTCTTCTGATAATGTGTTGTAAAGCGTAATTCTTAATTGCTACCTTTAAATAACCATATCATCACTGTATATTGTTGTTTTAGGAATTCAAGCCATTGCTCCTAAGATAACAAGCCTCGTTCACAAATATACAGCTTAAGTAAGGAAATCTTAATTACTCATTACTAGTTGTATTCACCTCATGCTCACTATTTACATTTGTTTCATGAAATGCACACAGGCCCTGTAGTTTTCTTCCTCACCGAAATCAAGATTTCAAAAGAAAACAGTCCTAGACCCCATTGCCCAATGGATTAATCTTGCCTGCTGATATACTCTAAAGGAAACAGAAACATCCTCCCAACCAAACAGATAAAAACAACCAAAAAACTCATCTCATAACTAGCCTAAGACCCTCACTGAAAGCAGTGACAAACTAATAGAGAGAGCCCTCTCTGACTGCAGCTGGGCTAGAAGCTGTAGCCCAAAGATTGGTTAGTGGTTACCCCGGCCGTATTCTCTTAGGAGTCAAAGAGAACAACCTGGGTGTTAACACTTGGATCGTCGAAAAATAGGTGTGAGAACGATGCATCACTTCAAGCAATTCAGAACACTTGTGAAACTCCCAAATGGGTATCCAAATAAGTTATCAAATTTTAAATATGATAATTTCAACGCTCATTATGCACATTCTTCTGTGTGACACAAAAAGAGGCTCAAGAATGATGCATCATCTTCTTGTTGGAAATAATACTGAGAGGGGAGGGGGGTGAATTAGTATTATTAAATCAATATAACCTTTTCATTTCCATATTAATATTCATATATGCTACTTTAGTTAAGGCATACTGCATGTATACGCAACTGTGTGTAATGCAACAAGCGTATATCCAGTAAACTTATGATTCAGTTAGTTGATCCTTAATGAGTGCATAAGAACATGATTAACCATATGAACAGTAAACAGGAGCAGTAAAACAAAACATATCATCACACATAAGCAATACACATGAACACCTAGATGTAAGGTGGAAACCCAATGTGGGTGAAAACCACCTGCTGCAACTCATCTCTATCTTCCTTTAATAAGAAACTTCTTTTTATAATATTTCTGCACTAGTGCAGTCTTATACTAGTACACAGGCTTCTACCTGCAGAAATCTACAACCTTCTCTCGTTCTCCAGCTTCTCTTGGAAGGGAGCTACAACCCCCTTAGCTCTTGTACTAGCCGATCCTTTTACTAGTACGTAGGCATTGGCCTACTAAATGCTCCAACCTTCACTCGTTTTCTAGCTACTACTGGAAGGGAGCTACAACCCCCTTAGCTCTTGTACTAGCTGATGTACTAGTACATAGGTGCCGATCTACAGAAGGCTACAACCTTCTCTTTCTTCCTCTAGGTACCACGTTTCATAAATTTTTAGATTGGATACTCCTGAAGCACAACATCATAATCTGAAGGCCACATTTCATCCAATTGTCATACTAGACCCATCAATATCATTGAAGCACTCAATCAATCAACACTAGCATCATCAATCTCTGAATCATTCAATACTGAATCACTGAAACCCTATCAACAAACTGCAGTCACCAGAACATAGAGTAGAACACAGAACTCTGCAACAATGTTAATATCTATCTGTATCATCAAAAATCATGCATCAGAGTGCATACGCTACTTGGAAGAGCTGAGCTAGCATGTATATGCAACTTCACCAAAGCGAACAAATGTATATGTCATCAATTACTTACTTATAACTTTGTTGCACTTCCTGACTTCAAACATACCTAGATCATTACATATACCAGGATAATACATATGTTAGCAACCAGATCTAGTCCATCAAATCTCATAAAGATAAGTCATTATGATCCTGATCCATTATAGATCTCATCCATCAACACTGAAGCTAAACACAATCAACCAAACTGAATATGCAGAATACTGACACCAGTAAACAACCATCAGAACTCATCAACAACCAGAACCACCTGTAACTTCAAACATCATAGCTCATATGGTATACACTACTTAGATGTATCTAACCTATGTATGTACGCGCTTTTATCATAGTCAACTAGCGTATACATCTGTAAATATTCATTCATTATTTGCAGCTATTCCAAACTTGAGTTATACCTAGATCATAATATTTACAGAACATTACATGCATTAGTATACAGATCTAAACTTAACAAGATCAAACCGTATAGAGATGATTCATTCCAAGCCATTAGATCCCGATCTATCCTTAGATCTTGTTCTCCATCAACCGCTGAGATTCCTCCTTAGCTCAGATCAAGCAAAGCATCATGATCCTATAACTTGCATACTGGATCTCATACTTCATCAGATATTCAAGATTTTCTGAATGCCTTTGCCTAATGATCTTCTTCTCCTTTTATAGCCTTAGGCCTTACTCAATACCATGGTCCAAAACCATTTAAAACCAATACTAGGGACCCAATACCTGGGTTCAATACTTCGGACGCAATACCAAGGACCAAACACCAAAATACCATGGACCAAATACCACGGACCCAAAACTTAGTTTTCCAACATGTACACGCCTTTCCTTGCGTGAAAGTGTGTGTGTACGATATACGCGCCTTTGTATATAGTGATCCTGCGTGTATACACTACTTGGTATATAGCGAACCTGTGTATATACGTGACTTGGTATATAGTGAACCTGCGTGTGTACACGACCTGGTATATAGTGAACTTGCGTATGTACGCGACTTGGTATATAGTGAACCTGCGTATATACTTTTCTTTCTTCATTCTTTGTAGTCTGATAATCAATTCTTTGCTACTGACCTGTTGCACTATGATCTGTCATTTGTGTGAGTTGCCATCAAGGACAACACTTGTATCATAATGCCAAAAATAACCCCCTTTGGACTTGATGGCAAAGCTAACTTGCCATACTGAGAACTGTCATCTTAATGAGTTATCATTGTTCATTACATCTGAACTGATTCCTTTGAGCTGTCTTGCATCCCATGTATTCTGTCACATCTGATATCTCTTCTATAGATTCATCTAGTTATATATAAGTGAGTTGTTCTTCTACAAGTGGGTTTCCATCAAGTACAACACATGCATCATAATGCCAACACGACCGGTCTGGTAAAAGCGACCATCTATCCCTTAAAATAGATTGCGCTGAGGCCTGGGTCATGTGTTAATTTCTTACAAGAGCTGACCATTGTTACATTGCTGGGGCTAGTTCTCTTTGGACAAACTCCTGTGCACTCCGTAAGGCAACGTTTTCTGATTTATTTCTTTGGGAGTTTGATGTAACAAATGAATAAAACATTAGCGTCATTGGAGAGCTGTGGGATTTGAAGCAACCAACTACATTGTAGGGAAAATAAGTTATGGCTTGAGCGTTCAAAACCCATGGCTGAGTAGCAAACTACATAATTTCAAAAGGAAATGTATCGGTGCAATTCGCCGCTGTTTTCTCCAAACAGAACATTGGACATAAATTTTCTGCTAGTCTCAAAGGTGCTAAAGGCCTTCAAAGCATAGTTGCAAAGGAAAATTTGGCTCCTCAATATTTAATATGGAAAATATTCAAAAGTATACCACTTATTAATACTTAATATGGAAAATATCACAAGTATAGTACTTATTAATACTTACAAAAAATTATTGTTATTGATATTGATATTGATAAATCTTCTTTTTCAAAATATTAATATTTAAAAAAAATGTTAATCATATCATGAAAATTACAAAATGGTATTAGATATTGAAAAAATCCTTTTTAAAAGCTGTGAATGACAAAGAGGGAATGATAATGATAGGATGGGATGAAACAAAATCCTATAATATAAACTAGAAATAAAGGGTAAGTGCCAAATTTTAGAAACCATGCGATCTATTTCTCTAACAAAATTTTTAATGGTAATAATTTAGATTTAAATATGATTACAAACAAACTACAGTGATATCCATCAATTGTGTGCTCATTACTTCTCAGATATTAGTTTTAGGAGAAGGAACATGGCATGGTAAAAAACAATACTCTAATCTCCCTAAAATAAAAAACTAAAAAAATTATCTTTAAACCATTTAAATACATAATTGTTTTTTATAAAATATAATATAATATCATAATGATGTTTAAATAACTAGTTATCACTGTACTTCATTAAATATTAACTTATTTAAAAATTAATATAAGTATATATAAAAACACACTTTCCAACTTAATTTATTATAAAAATCAAAACTTCACACATAATCTTATAAAGTGATAGCCTATATCCTGTTTTCAAATTATCTGATGCCCAATAAAACTGCAGGCATCTGGAATTAGGAGTCTGAACCCCTAGGGACTACCATTTCGTTTGCACGTTTGCACAATGGAAGGCGCACTCCTCGCTACTATGCCTAATGCTCTGGAATTACGAGTGTGAACCTCTAAGGGAACTTATCATTATGTTTGCAGAATGGAATTAATGTTGGTTGATTGTTTTTTGGTTTTTGGTTTTTTTTTAAAAGAGGGGTGAGTCTCTCATTTAGATGTTATATATAGCCTAGATTCACAATTTTTTATTATATGTAATATATATAGCCTAGATTCACAATTTTTTATTATATGTCACATAGATTGCCGAGCAGCGTGGACATAACAACAGGATTCGAACACAAGTGGGGAGCGGGAAAGTCAACTATCCCAACCGCGTGAACTGTGCGCTTGAGATAAAAATTATTTGAGATCCCAACTGGTCTAGACTATATCAGATTTAAGTTGACTTGACTGGATTTTAGGATATCTCCCTTTTTTTTTTTTTGACATAAGTTAACTAAATTTTAGGGTATCTCCTCCCTTAACACCAGCTCAACAGTGTCCTAAAAAAACCCATCCGCAAATAGTTATACTAATAAAACGTAACAATACTAATGGATTAGTTATTCACAATACATTTTAACAAATTTTTTTTTTCTTAAACCGTTATTACCAATTACCAAATCTGCATCGAATCGAATGTGAAATATTAGCTGGCCCATCGGATCGAATTTGACATATTAGACATTTTAACAATTTTTTTCTGTAACCGCAATTACCAATTACCTAATCTGTATCGAATCGATTTTGAAATAATATTTGGCCCATCGAATCGAATTTGACATATTACCATCGAAATCGAACAGCTGGATTTCGAATAATTCAGGCCGATTCTGCCGAAGTTACTGACTATACTTCAAAGGTCACTGTTATCATCACTGAAGAAGTGATGAATCGTCTACAATATTTCTTGTTATGTCTCAACAACAATTGCGTTGTACTGTCGAAGTAACAACGATCGACTGCCTGGAAATCTGAAGTGTATCCTTACCTTTTCGCCATATTAAGAGGGCAAGTTGCATTTGGCAACATTTTTTTGGATTGTGAATTGGTGGAGGAACTTTAATCAATCTATCTAATTTTAGAAATATTTTAAAATCTATCACCCAAATAAAAATGGTTTAATAATTAAAACAACATGCACCATACCAACATGTCTAATTCTGAAACATATACTTGAAAATGAAACTGTGGATCATATTCCAAATACCTACATTTACGCCTACCCTAAGCTTGAGTCATGATTTGCAAATCCTGAAACATATATTATCACTTTCAGGAAATCTGTGCACCAGTAGTGACGACCACCATTAAATACAAAGCCTTGGATGTTGATGTATGTAGGGCAATTCATTCGCGCAAGACATGATTGCTGAATCCACCGAACGTGTCGATCATTGTTGATCGCAAAGTGCCAAAGAGATTTACAGGAAGACTCTGCTGCCGACGGTGTACGGTTAAGGCGGTGTGTGCGTACGAAGACACAGAGATGGGCTCCAAGTAGATTAATTTACTGTGCTAAAGATTAGGTTAGGGTTTCTCGTGCATGAGAGAAGAATGCATTCTGATTCACCCGATTTGTTTAGCTTCCTTTATGGGCCGACAAGAATGGGTTCGCCTCGAATGGGCAGACTGGGACACGAGTGCAGAGCCTTTTCGTACCACGATATACCAGAGGCGACGATGGACAGAAAGGATAGACAGTTGCCTTCACAGATTGTTGAGCTGGAAAATTTTACTTGGACTTTGGAATGGTTAAATGGTAGGAAGGTAGAACAGTTTTATCTGGGAAGGAATATAAGGAAGGAAGTTTTTGGTATTTTTCATAGGGTAGATTTTTTCTATGACAATTTTTTTAATAAAATTTTATATATTTTTAAGTTAAGTTTAACGAGTACAATTGGTTGAGAATGGGTCTTGTAAATAAAACTATTGTGCATTGTATTAGGGGATGAGACATGTTAAAAATTCGAGTCAATTAAGAGCCAAGACATGCAAAAAAATGCCAGTCAACTAAAGATTAATGTGTGCTAAAAAGATGAAACATGCTAAAAATTGGAGTCAATTAAAAGTTCATTTGGATTTGACATAATTTTATTTATTTTAATACATCCAATGCATGTCAAATACATCCACGAACAATTAATTAATCCGTCCGATATAATTAATTTTCTCTGAAAATGATCAACATTCTTTATTAAATATGTGAATACAAAACTAAATCGACTTAACTCTCCCGTTTAATGTGACATTATTGTTTCTACTGTCCTCAGCGTCGTGATGAGGTTAGGTTTAATGCCATTTTTGAGCAATGTGCTTTTCCTCACTCACCAAAAGTAAATGCACATGTCATACTGACAAATGGATATTACCAAGATATGCAGCCATCATTAGGAATGATATATAGGGAAAGGCCAACCAAACCAAACGATCCTAAACATTATATCTTGTCCCCATTTATTTATCATATTGGTTCATAATGGATAATATATTAATTAATATATAGTATATTATATAATAGATTTGTTAATTAATATCAGTCTTTCTTTCGGTTAATTTAGTATTTTATTTGTCATATTTTTATATTCTTATAATTAAGAAAAACATCTCATATTATATGTTATCTAGCAGAGTAATTTATGTCTACTTCACTCTACATATTCCAAATCCTACATATCTATATATGTTTGTGTCACTTCTCTCACATATCCCACACCTTACTCTACTAATAGAACTACTACTTTAGATGTTGTTTTGAATTATATTTAATAATAGAATCAACCATTTGGTTTATTTTATTTTCCTTGCTTCATAATTATAATTAGGTCGTGGCTGTGTCGAAAGTTATTAGAGAAGAAGATGGAAGATTGCTAATATTATTCCCTTTTCGTCCCTTTTTTCCTGCCATTTCAAAAAAACATTTATTTTTACTTCTATGAAAATAAATATTAACAATAAAACATTAATAATACTATTTAAAAATAAATATAAAAGGATTTTTTAGTGTATTATAAAAAATAATTAAATAAATAAAATTTCGATTTACCAAAAATTAATTGATAATGATCACAATACATGTCAATTCAAGGAAGCAACTAAACAAATAATGAATAATGGGAGGAGAGGTAATCTTATCATGTGCCTTTCTAAAAGTAGGGCAAAGTAGCAAGAGCATATGCAGAAATAGGAAGGGAAGAGAGTGGTAAATATTTATTTGGTATAAGGTTATTAGTTGGATGTGATGACATAATTACATGGTATCTTTTAATGTCAACTTTATGAGTAAGTGTATGTACTAATTTCAAGTACTCATATTAAAAAATCCATTTTCTAATAAAGTATAAGGGCAAACCAAAATGAAAAAAATGAATATGAGAAATTAATCAATTTAGTAATTAGTGTGTATTCCCGTATCATCTCTCTCTCTCTCTCTCTCTTTCTCACACACACACATATCATCTCTCTCTCCCTTCCTCTCTCTCTCTCACACACATATCATCTCTCTCTCTCTTTCTCTCTCTCTCTCTCTCTCTCTCTCTCTCTCTCTCTCTCTCACGCACACATATATCATCTCTCTATCTCTCTCTTTCTCTCTCTCTCTCTCACGCACACACACACACAAATCATTCCATTTGAGCCTTTATGTCATTGAATCCAAACAATGTAAGTAATTCTCTATTATCATTTCTCATATCATGTCCTATTGCGTCTAATAGGTTGCCCTCATTAGACTAGTAATCATCATCATCCATATTGAGATAGTGGTATCCTTCCAACAAGAAACAAGAAAACTTGAATAATATCAATATTTTTTTAATAATTAAATAGCTCTAAGATATTACAACATTTAGGGAATCCATTTATCGATGGGGGGAATTCACCCTAGGGGCACTAACCTTCATGATCTTTACACGGGCGTTGAAGTTAACACCTTTAGTCAACCCACTTCATCAAGTTTGACAACCACTAAAAACCATGCTATGGGTGGAGCACCTCCTCCATCTGAGTTGTAGGGGGGACTTCCCCCCCCACCAAATGCAGCATTCAACTCGCCCTTCTTGGCAACCATTGCGCTATACAATTTCTCAAAATTGGTGAACATGTTATGATCCTTGCACCTTAAAAATGATAGAAACCAATAATTATAGTCCAATGTGAGGGGCAAACCTGATTTTATGAAAAATGAAATGAACAAGACAATATTTGATGATCCTAAGACTAGGTCTCCTGAATGTACATGTAGGAGACAAAGGATACAATTATAATAAAATGGGACATGAGGGGTTATAGCTTATAGAAAAATATAATGATAGAAATGTAACCACTCAATATCTAGGGATTAATAAGGGGGTTTTGGGTTAATATGGGGCTTATATAGGGCTTAACATGCCCATCTCCTTCAAAGAAGTGTTTTCTGAACACTTGAATATCTATAGGTGTTTTTGCATGAAAAATTCATTTTCCCATATCATTTCTTTCACTAGTAGGTTCTTCAAATTGATGAGGGACTCAATAATTGCTCAATTTCTCAACCTCTTAGTCATTGTTTCCAAAATTGTTTCTGGTTCTAGTATTAATTTCCCTTCTTCATTAATCTTTGGTAGAAGAGTTTGGACTAAGATATTATCACTAATTACCTTCTTTAGGCTAGAAACATGGAAGACTAGATATACATGTAAAGATGAAGGCAACCAAATTTGTTGGTCATACCTTTGATTCTTTGCAATGCCTTATAAGGGCCATAATACTTTAGAGATAACTTATTTTCCTTCTTTTTTTGGTTGAGGGGCATTTGTGTATATGATTGTAATCTCACAAATACCCAATCTCTCACTTCAAATTCCCTTTCATTGCGATGTTGATATGATTGTTGTTTCATCCTATTTTGTGCCATAACCAAGTTGTTCTTCAATAATTTGACAAGCTCTTGTTGGTGTTGGATGTGGTCCTCTAATACTTGAGCTTTTATAGTCTCTTTCAAGGGTTATGTGATGGATGGAGGATGATATCCATAAAGTTCCATAAATGGTGACATTTTTGATGAAGCATGGAATGATGTGTTGTATTGCCATTCTGCCAAGGGAAACCATTCAACCCATTATGTATGTTTATCGGATGCAGAGCAATGTATCATCCAAGAATTGTTCATTTGTGTAATGTAAAGGAGGGTTCCCCCTCGAAGAGGCTGAATTCTAAGGCATTCATCTATCTTTTCTATCTTTTTGTGAATTGGTTTCATAACAGAGAAAGCATATATGTTTTCTATGTACATGGCTCCAATGGAAGTCTACATATACTTGAGAGAAACCATTCTCCACAAGTATGTTAGGGTAGGTAGGTCTCATATATCATTTTGTTAATTTAGTCAAGTTTTTTAATAAACATTCATTGGATTCAAGATAATGGTTTAGAATGAATCCATATCCTCATCGAGAAGGTAACTAGTGTGAATATAGGATTTCAACAACCCATAAGGGATCACAGTCCTATAGTTGGAACCAAATGATATGACATTGCCAATATGCTCTCCCTGTTGGTTTGAATTTGATTTCTTCATGATAGATATTTGCTAGTTCTTCATTTTCACCCTCCAAAGGGTCTAGGAAAATGTTGAAATATTCCAAGCCAACTTATTTTTCTTGATCCAAGGTTCCTTTGTGTTCTTCATAATGGTTCTTCCTCTACCCCTTCTTCACAAGTAATTTTTTGTAGCCTCTCCTTGATGGCATCTCATTGATGATGTCTCCTAAGCATTGCCCTGTCATGTTGTGATGATGATACTTGCAGATGATGACCACTCATGAAAATCCAACATCAACCCAAAAAACACCTATTCTACCTCTTCTTACTCATGGAAGGTGTTGATCGAGATGAGACAACATCCAAGGGTTTTAAGAGTAGGAGGCTAGGAATTACGCAGTTGAGGGATATATGAATTTAAGGATGCCTCACAACTGACTGGAATTGTGTAATGTATAGTACAAGAGGGAATGAGAACTATTCTTTCATAGTGAGGGAGTCCAGGAGGCAAGCTATTGAGCTTGCTGAGTAATGATCTGTAGTGAGGAGTGCCCAAGAAGGAAGAGACAAGGATTGTGTAGCTGGGCATCACAATGAATAAAGGAAGACTTCACTGTCCACTAGAAATGTGTAATGTGTAGTAGAGAGAAAGCCAGGACAAAGGATTGCGCAGTGAGGGATCTCAGTCAATAGGAGGAGAATGACTAGTCACTGTAATTGTGTAATGTGCAGTGATTGAGGGATAGGCTCAGCGAATTGCATAGTTGAGGATTTCAATGACAAGAGATGACCCCTTGCTCAATAGAAATGTGGAATGTGCAGTAGGAGGCTCACCTGATGAACAGAACTATGCATTCAGGAAACTCAAAAAGATAAGGAGGTAGGGTTTCTCACTAGAAATGTGCAATTCACAATAACTGAGGGGAAGGCTTAATAAACTATCCAATTGGGAAATTTAATGACATAAAGAAGCCTGAGTACCCATTGCAACTACATAATGTACAATCCAGGGTAAGAGAGAACAAGAATTACGCAGTTTACAAGGTTAAGCAACTAAATTGATGGATTAAGTTTCAAGGTTATTCAGTGTGCTGATGGAGGGAGACTGCCCTCTAGGACTACAAAGTGCACAATTTCAAGAGATAGGAGATGATTCATTTTGGCCTGGGAATTCGCAATGCACAGTTCTAGGATGGAGAAATATCGGTCGAAGGTTGAGCTAGTTGCAAAGACAATGAAAGCTCTAGAATGGCTAAGTGTGGGATCAATGAGGCAAGAGAGATGAAGACATGAAATAAAATCTTGAAATGGTGATCTCACACTTGGATAACATAAACCCACACCACAAGACTCAAAATCGACGTGCATACCTTGAAACGACAACAAAGTGATACTTATTTCTAAGTGTGACAATTGAAACCTCACTTTGTGACACTTAGAATACAAGTAATGACATGAGTGTCGACTACAACCAAATAGTGTGCTAAGCTATGGGAAAGTGTATAACACATATTCTTATGATATGTAGGATCAATTACTACTGAATAATGCACTAGGGTGGCCTCTAGTGTTGCACTAAAGTGCGACACATCCAAGAGTGAAAAAAATAAAAAGCGACATCTACAATAGTAAGAAAACATGGAAATGATGCTTGAAAAAAACTAAATAAAGTGAAAGAAACATATGCTATAGCGAAGAAAACACAAAAGCGCCAATTGTGAAAGTGAAAGCAAGAAAAAACAACAGCCACAAAAGTGAAAGTGACACTAATGAAAACCAAAGCACATAGAAGCGACAATGGATAAAACTAACTGGGGAGATGATACAATTGCTACTAACTATGAGATAAATGTCAACTTGGGGTTGTGCATTGATTTTATATAGGGACTTCATAGTATCTATCTCCAGGAATTGTGCAATAATTGTCCTTGGAGACTACACAAGCATTTTCTCTTGGGACTGTGTAGTTATCATCCATGATGAACTGCACTATCACTATCCTCAACATCTGCGCAGTCACTGTACTAAGCATTTTCACAGTCATTTTCAACAAGGATTTCACAGTGCTTGAATTTTTAAAGTACACATTGAATGCTAGACTTGCTTGAAATAAGAGCGTTTGTAAATGCCCCAAAGGATGAGCACGTGTAAGCAAGTGACTTTGACTTTTAGAACCTCAGGAAACATCAACGGACCATGAAACAACTATGAAAAATTATGGAATGGAAGATCATAGGATCACAAGTAGGCTCCAAAATTAAAGTGTAAGAAAAATATTGGCCCTTTGTTTGTTACAAGGACAACACTTGAAAACACACTGGTAGAACTCCAGCTTCACTGTTTAGCTCTTCCTTTGAGCACAAAGTCTTAGCCCTTAAGGAAGTTTTGATTCCTTGTGTGGATTACCTAGGCTTCCCCATTTGACCTAGTTAAAGATGTAGTCTCCTTTATCCCATTTCTCGGTTGAACACATTCACAGAGCTTACCATATCACAATTGTTTCGATCTAGGAGAAGGGTAATATACAATTGTGAGTTTGAAATGATCAAAGTTTTAGTTTCATCTCCAATATTGCTCCATTTCCAGTAGGCATGTTCACTACCCCGATGGATTCACTACAAGAACACAAGAATTACATCACTACCAATGACCCTTTTCAGTACCTCTGTGAAGTTACTTGCTTCACCTCTCCATGCAAGAAGCCTTTATCTTCTTTAATCTTTTGTTTCTTTTATTTCAATATACTCTGGCATTTTATTGGAATTTATATCATCGAGGTGAAGAGGGATTTCGACTTATTGAGAGCAGGGGAGGTTGTTCCTTCAGAGACAATTATATATACCTCTGAAATTTATATGCTCGCCATTAGTTTTCCCCTTTCCCTTCTCTACTCGGTTGTATCAGAGAGAAAACACCATTCAATTACCATACCGAGTCAAGGAATCAAGATGCTAAAATAGATGCGAGCATTATGGTTCTTCTTATGACTTTCCATTCAAATGGATCATATTTTCCATTCAAACATCATTGAATTTAAAAGATATATAAACTAAGACAAAGAATAAGATTATAGATTAGCCAAGCATTGCTTTCTGTCACAATTTCCCTTTTCAAGTTTCAGCACATTATCTTTTGGGCCAAGAAAGAGTATTTTCATGCAAAGTCTTATTGAAAAGTAAAAAAAGGCATGAAAAAGAAAGAGAACAAGACCAAAAGAATAAAGCAACTAGAGAACTAAAAATAAACATGTGCGAGAAAAATAAGAAACAAAGGAAAGGCTAAAGGAGAGTAAGTGCAATATGGGTGAAAAAGGGAAACTAGAATGCAACTAGACCTACTCCTAACCTAACCATCTATAAGGTCAGGGCTAAGTGTAATGAAATTTCTAGTGTAGCCACTGTAGTTGTTCTCGACCTGTAATAAAAAAATATATGAGCAAGTAAAACCGATATAAAACAAAGTGCAAAAGAGGAGATACAAACTTGAATAGCTTGCAAAAAAGATTAAAGGTATTTTCTAAAGGCAAAAGTATGTGCCATAACAACTAACCTTAACCAACTTACAACCTTACCTTTTACATTAGAACAATAGTCATACAAACCTAGAAAAATTCTTGTGGATGTATGTTCATTTGTGTGTTCATTATTAGCAAACAACATGAAAGATCAAAACTTATATTAATGACAAAGCTTGCTAAGTAGTATGTTTCTATCCAATCATAGATTTGATCATGGAATTCAAAACAATCCTTTCAAATACCTTGAAACTCTTGGGAGAATGAACTTTCAATTAGTGCATTTGAATCATGAGGAGAATATTGCAAAGATAAGATAACCTGATCTCGTTCAGAAACCTTGTTAAGGTTGTGAGGACCTGTCATAACCATCAACCAAGGCTAAAGTGCCTCAACTATTTGACACATATCTAAATAGTGAAATAATAAATCATGAAGATCAAAGGGCTCAATTAATTCAACTGATGTAAAACAACTATAATCAGATATAATAAATGGAAAGTGACAATTGCTAGCCCCAGTGTTATGATTAGGTTGGTGGCTTGACATACAATATTGTTGATTCTCAATCGGTTCCCTTTGTGTCCAATACCATGCTAGACCAATAATATGAAATCTTGGGAAGTTAAAATAAAGTGTTGGCCTTGTAAATCTGGGAAACCGATTAAAATGACATGCTTACAAAAAGTTAGAAGGATATTACAAATCACATATAGTAATCACTTCAATTTCATCCACTAAATTATTCAAGGAATGAATGTTAGTCAAAAGGATTGATTGGGTAAGGACACAATTGATTAGCTTCACAACATTCACAATAAATATTAGGATTTGGTTGTTCACAAAAGCAATTAACAAATATGAAATCTTTAGCCAATGATGATCTTTATCACGATAAACATAATGTTAGGCTTCACAACTGTGTGCGTCCAAGATATATGTACATTCTAATCCTGAGTTCAATGCAAAAGGTTTACATGAAGATGAATTAACTACAACAAAATCATTTATCTGATTAGAAACCTAATCTTGAGAATTAGAAAAACTGTCTCGAAAAACCCAAAATACATCAAGAATGAGTTTGCATCTAGCGAAATAATACGAAGGAAAGAGTTTTGTGAGGAAATCCGTATCTGACATAGTTTGGGAATCTCACCAGGATTGTAAGAACCTAACATAATCATCAACAAAAGTTGAAGTGCCTCGATTCCTTGAACAATTCCAGAGCTTTGAAAAGTTGGATAACTAAATTTTGAGAAATGAGATAGGTTTCATTGTATGTGGAGAACTGCTATCATTTAAATCAACAAGATCATTATTATTCGGATAACATCCATCTACATCACTGGTTTGGTTAGATTTTACAACATAAACAAACAGATTACTCAAGTCATAAGATTCTTCTAATTGCAAATCTAAATTTGTATAAATTGGAGAAATATCATGAGCAACTTGATTAGAAGAGTTGTCCTCATGCAAAATAGGAGATTGCAAGGAATGGAATGGATGCTCAATGATTCAATTATTCTCTTCTTCACCATGTGTAATCTTAGCACCTTGTGTCAATTCAAAACCCTGCTCATCAGATTGTAGGTTCAAAGAGCATGGCATGTATTGATCATAGTTTAATTCATTACAAGCAGCAGGACACAAGGAATGGAAAATTGAAGAAGAGGTATCCATAAGAAAATATTCTTTGGTCGATGTACCTAGGAAATCATCACCATGTATATCAATGGAATCATGATCATTAGAATGATAGTTTCCCAGGGCTTTTTCATGGTTAAGAATTTGGATGTCATTTGATTTATTGTAGAGATGAAAATGTTCTAAATCAACCGAGAATGAAGGAACATCATTTTGACATGGAGGATTTTGAAATAGGAATAGAGATCAAAAGTTTCTTCACCTTTATGCTCCTCTACCTGTGAAATATGACAACTTTGTACCTGATCACAATTTGAACAAGAAAATTGAAAATAAAAAGTATCTGAGAGAATAGTTGGTGGAGCATATTGAACAAGAAGATCAAGGTACAAACGGTCATGAGATCTAGATGATAGAGGATGCCAATTTTCCGTTGAAGAAACAAATTTTTTAATTATGTTAGATCCCATATTCTGTTTATGTACATTAAAGTGATTTGGGGGAATCAGGGAATCGACCTTCAGACTAGGTTTCATGGGATTAAGATAACATTCAAAGTTTTCTTGGATGAGAGCTTAATCATAATAAGGAAATATAGGTATGATAAGTGGATCAACAATTCCATTTTCATATTTCTCGATGCAAACATCGAAAGGAGGAGGAGAGGGAATAAAAGGAGTTGTAGGTTCCTCCCCTGAGATTAGAGATGTGTCACTATCAATATAAGTTGGAACAGAAAAACCATCCAGGGGTTCCGATTTGAATTGTTTCAAATATATTTGAATCAAATATTGAAACTTTTCATCCATGAAATCCCAATCCACATCTTCTTCTGAAAAATTATAATAAAGATGAAGAAACCGATAAAGAAAATCCTCTAATGTTTCATTATATTTCATTCTAAGTTGATTAATCATTTTACATATATCTTGATAATCACACCTGTCAAAGGCTTCAAGAGTATCCTTAACAAGTTTTTCAAATGAATGGATGGAGTGGCTGGTTATGTATGACACCAATGTTTGATACGACCTTCAAGGGTGAGGATGAAAAACCTGCACTAAACATATTTGCAATGAATTCCATTAGATAGGCTAAAATGAATAAATTGAAAGAAGTGTCCAACGATAGTTAGTTCACCCTCGCCATCAAATTTAAATTGAGAAAAGTTATTGATTATTCTCATGGGGAATTTAAGATCTACTCTTTTAGAAAAGATCCTCGGGATTATGATTTGGGTATGATCCTTTCAAGATGAAAAATTCAAAATGGACTCAATAGGTTCAACTTGTCATTTAGCACTCCTTCTAGTGCTAACAGTTGACAGTGCTGGAAATCTATCAACCAAGTGGGTATCACCAATGTGAAGTCCCAATTATACCTCACATTGTTTAGAGTAGGAGCCCCATCTAGAGCATTGACCTGACCACCACGACTCTAAGATTTTCCTTAGCTGCAATGAATAACATAAGAGAATATGCACGTAACCTTTGAAATCAGCTAGTAAGTTTACACTATGTAACACCAATTGCAATGTGTAAAAGGAGGCTTTCATGAGAGGGAAGTAAAGACTGAGCCTCTAGAAGGAAAGTAATAGTACTATCCTGAGAGAGGCACATGAGAGCAACGAAAGATTCATTGATTACCTGGTGAAATAGTTCACATAGACATGATAATCATTAAAGCAAATACAACACACATTGAACAAGATAAGCACCAAATCTAATGAAGTAGTTCAATTTATTTAGTACCTATGAACATAACATATATCATAAAAATCCAAAGAATAGTCTTACAATATTCATGATACATGCATGAAAATGTGTTAGCTTAGCGAGATTCTAATAATTAAGTGAAAGATCCAAGTACACAGTTACAATGGTGAGCCACTAGTTCCAGTAGTGGAACATTAAGTCACTTCTTTCTTCTCTAAAGAATGATCTTCTCTCCTATGCTAAGCTAGAGAAGCCAAGGCCAACTCTCTAAAGTATAAGACTCCAAAATCCCTTTGCTTGAGGTATGAGGGTGTCCTTCTCACAAGAGGAATACACTTTCATATCTACATGACTCTTGAGCTTCCATCATGACTCTTTGACTTCCTAAGTGGCCTTTAAACTTCTACTGAATTAGAAATCCTTAAGGTAGGATAACACTTAATCTAGTAATCCTTTTATGGGAGGGTAATCTATTGTTCATTGCATCTTTGAGTGGGAAACATTTAAAGGAACAATGCTCCGATATAATAATAATTCTTGACATAATATATAAGGATGACTCCATCCTTGTTTATAACTACCTAGAAAATACTAACCACTTGTGGCCTCAACATTAATAACTCATACATATTAAATTTAATGAATCCTAACTACCTGCTAGGCCTTCTTTAATATAACTAACACAACAAACCTCATTTGCATTTCATTAAATCACCACCATATATATCATATAATCAAATCCAATGGGTCCTTGGACCGCCATTACATCACTAAGGGATCCCATTAGATACCCTATTCATGGCACATTCAATGGCACATGAGCCCATGAGCCCTAAAGATAACTTCTATGTCTTAAGACAATATATTTTTATTGTGGACCATTGCATAGGAACCAAATACCATCCTTAGTGAGATTTCAAATAGTAAAAATATATCACAAACAACCTATATTTTTGTGTTAAAGGAATAGTGGTGGATTTTATATAATGTATGGCCTATTAACCTTATAAAAAAATAATATTTCCTTTGACCGTAGTTCTAAATTTCAAACATGGATTTTGATACCAAGAGCTATTCACAACATTGAAAATATGAAAATTAGTACCATATTAGTCTCCTAGCTAGTCTAAAGGTTCCCTACATATTACTTTATTGGTGACCTACAACCTTATTCATAGACCATGATCCCTATAGGAAACTATCATGTTGTACAACCTTATATTTGTCTCTAATCATGACTTAGGCTATGAGAAATATCCCTTGTGTATGAAAATTTGAAATTGATCAAATACTAACTAGCTAAGGAATCCTTTTATGGGGCCAATATGGTGACTTCAAGCCTTCTATATTGCCTTGATCTCTATAGATAAATCTAACATTCTAGCATGAAATTTGCGTTAGGCCATGAAAAGCTAATACCACATGTATGTTAGAGATTCTCTATAGTTCATATACAATAAATATTCTTCCTACAAGTGGGATATGGTCTTTCCACCTCGAAAAAGTAACCATACTCCACTCACATGGTAAAGATTCTTTATGTAGCGACTATGTATGGTATAGAGCCTTGTGTATGCGTCACAAGCTCCAAAGATTAATGATATAGTATGAGACCTTAATTTTTATCATTATACCATGGCCCATGCCATAAGAGCCATATCTAGTATACAAAACCTATGGATGATTGACATACCCCACAAGTAGTCTAAAAATAAACCATTAACATCACAGATGGAAAGATGATTCATGTTGAAAGGACATTGAAAAAGGTATAGTGAAAGGAGTTAAGAAATATGGAACTTCTTGATAATTGAAATCCATTGTACTAGTGGGTTGTCAATGCATGACTCACACATGGCCTTATGAATTACAACGAAAATCATGATGGCACAAGATTCCTTTGGTGTGGTAATCCTCAAAATGGTGATAATATCTCACTCATAGATTAAATATTATCAATTTGTGGCGCTCTAGGTAGCCTATCCACCTAATTACCACACACCTATACCATAAGCTCACCCACATAAGTAATGGCACACCCATAAACATATTTTTTGGCACAATTACCCATGGTTCTAATCTAAGAATCTTATTAATGACTATTATCCTCTTGAGTAAAACATTTTCATGTGTTAATAAAATAAAATATGCCCTAGGCTTACTAGTTAATTAGCTTAATGAACTCTTAACCAAGCACCTAAACAAGGTAACTCATAAACAACTAACACTTCACTAAATTATAACACATAACATTTTAGTACACACGTTGAAATACTAACCTAGAACTCCCTAAAAATTTAAGTGCCCATTAAAACATTAACGTTTTTCCTATAAACCAAGTGTAACAATAAGCTCCTTACCACTCTAATACCTAATTTTACTTATTTCTAGAAATAAAATTATATTATATATAAAATGAATAAAAAATATAATTATAAAAAAAAAAAAAAATAAATAAATAAAAAAATAAATAAATAAATAAATAAAATAAAATAAAAATTACTTAGGATACTATTCAATTTACCTAATTTTACTTATTTCTAGAAATAAAATTAAAGTAATATTATAAAAATAATAGAAATATTAAATTTATTAATATAATTTTTACCTTGGTCCAAGGGTCAATAATAGCCGTTTTGTAACCGTTGGAGTCTCTGCTCTGCTATTTAACATGCTAGGTCAGATCTGTCTTCAACTTGTCCTGACGATGAACCACACTAGTTGGTTCGAAACGCGTCGACAAAAGTCTTTCTCATGTGATTTACGCCGAAGCTCTTCTTACAAGTTCGATAACTAATTATGCAAGTCAATTATTAACAATTTAAAAATCTAAAATTCTAATGTTAACATTTTGATGGAACTTCAATTTACACAATTTTTTTTTGTATGTATAATATACATTGTTGTTTTTCAATTATTAACAATATAAAAATCTAAAATTCTAATGTTAACATTATGATGCAACTTCAATTTACATATTATTACGGATTAGCAATATACATTTTTGTTTTTTAATTATTAACAATTTAAAAATAAAAATTGTAATATTAACATTATAATAGAACTTTAATTTACACGATTTTTTTTAATATATAGTGTACATTTTTATTTTTCTATTTTCTAAAAAAAATCATATATATATAATCAAAATTAATTGTTTCAAGATTGTTATATGTACATACATATAAAATGTATATATACATTTTATAGAAGTGATATTGTGAAGCATTATAACCCACTATAAAACACTATAGGTTGAACCTACAAAACACTACAAACTTGCCGCATGTCACTTTAACCTAATGCAAACAATACAATTTGTTGCAAAACAAAATGCTAAAAATTGTTTCAGGACCATAAACCACGGAAACCGTTTCACTGATTTTCTAATGTGACACAAAGATTATAACATGGTTAATTAAATTACTAGTATTATATTCGCAGTTGTTTATAATAAGATTTTTTGGAAGCTTTTCCAGTGGGTTTTTTCGGTCAAAATCCGGCAGCAATTTATTCTAATCGCAAGTTTGATAGCTAGTTTCTGCACAATCAAAGCGTCCCAGGGGTTTTTCAGGATGCTGAATCCAAATATGCAGTTAAAAAACCATTTTAACTACAACAAATCAAAATTTTACCTCAATTTCTTTGCCAGATTAAATCTCCAAAAAGTCGCATTATAGACAACTCCTTATATTCTCTAAAGCTATTAATAGTATATGATTATGCTATAAAGAAAGTGTATGTATAAATTTACTTAGGTGTTACATAAGTTTATTTTACAGCTCATTATATTGTGTAAGCATGTCTTTTCATCACCAAAGTTACCCACTATGATGTGTAAGCGTGTTTTTTTCATAAAAAATGAAATTTCCTTATAATAATGTATAAGTGTGTTTCTCCCATCAAAATTGAAATTTTATTTGAGTCAAAACAAAAAAAATTAATCATATTTATGACCGGAGCAAAGTAGTAATCTCAACATAAATGGTTCAATTTTGATGCTGTATTTTAGGATTTTAGCATTTTAGCCAAATTAATAATCTCAAATTAAATGGTTCAATTTTGATGCCTGCATTTTAGGATTTGAGCAAAGTTTCCGCCGAACAATTTTATATATCACATTCAATTCTTACTAGTGAATTTTATTTAGTTCATGGATTTGATTTTATATATTTTAATGTAGATAATGATCCATCTGTTAATAATGTGATATATAACTAATGGCTGCCATCAATTTTCCTTCTTGTATTCAATAGCCTTAACTCTTCACTAGAATTGACTAAAGTAGAGAGTAGGAGTAAGTAAAAGGCCTGAAATTTCAAATTGTTTTTGTCACTTAAATGAAAATTTAATAATAGTGATTTGTTTTTATTATTTGTCATTTTATGTTTTAAATATATCATGTTTGATATTTATTTTTATTTTTATTATTATTTAAATATAATATAAAAGGCAAGGGCTAACCAGCTTGCCATAGGGGCATTAAATGCCCCTACTCGCATACTATAATAAATATAACACACCGCGCGTATTTTTTATTTATCTAGCCACAGCGCGCGTGTGTTATTTTGTTATAGAGTATGCAAGTAACCGAGCATTTAATGCCTTATGACAGGCTGGTTAGGCTTTGCCTATAAAAAGTATTATGATTAACTTTTTAATGTGATTATAAAAATACTTTTTTTATTAATATAAGTGTATTTTTTATATTATAAAATACTTTTAAATCAAATATATATTATATAATGTTCATTTTATTAAATAATAGTGATTCTATATTTTTTTATTATTTAAATTTATATTAAGAAATATTATGATAACCTTTTAATGTGATTAATAAAAATAGTTCCTTTTATTAATATAAATGTATTTTTATAATTATAAGATACTTTAAATCAATAATATAAGTATTTAAACAGTGTTTTCTTTATTATCCACTATTATTTTAATGAAAATTAATATAGTGATTGTTTTTATTATTGTCTTTTATGTTTCAAATTATATTTATTTTTATTTTTATTATTATTAAAATTATATATAAGAGTATTATGATTAACTTTTTAATGTGATTAAAAATAACTTTTATTAATATAAGTGTATTGTTTTTATTATTAAAAAATAGTTTTAAATCAAGAAATAAAAATATAACATGTTTTCATTATTATTTAAATAATAGTGATTTCTATTATTTTATATTATTTTAAATATATAATAAAGAAGGTATTAGATTACTTTTTAATGTGATTATAAAAATAATTTTTTTATTAATATAAGTGATTTTATATTTTATAAATACTTTTAAATCCAAATAATATAATATATATACATGTTTTCTATTATTTTGGGAAAATTAAAATTTAATTTGGTTCATTGTTATTATCATACTACTCAATAATTTGATGCATGTTGTAGAGTAAATGTTTATTTAATTTTAAAAATTATGAATTATATTGAATCATTTTCATAAGAATTTCAAAGTGGTTTGGTCAAAAACATTGACTATAATGTATTTTTAAACCCATTAACTATAATGTGATGATGATGATGATGATGGTTAATGTCCACTAAGACCAAATTTTGGTCTATCAGACCTAAAGAAACAAATTATTTATTTTGATTTAAGATTTTATTCCTATGCTCAAAAAGCTTGGAGAGAAGCCTTCCGTGCTCACTATAATTTTGACATCGTAAAAGGCTAGGAAGGTCAATATTGCAACAGAGGTTTTGAAACTGAGATCTAATGTGGTTGTACACGGGGCACTCTAAGAGGAAGTGATTTTCATCCTTGATGTTCGTATTCTCACAGAGATAGCAGAACCTTTCCATCCATGGTGTTTTAGGAACTGCCCAATGACCCGTTTCACTATGGAGCTCATAAGAGTTCGTTCTAATATTGGCTATATTAATTTTCTTCTTTGAGCTAGTTAAAACAGAGAGATATTTTTGATCTTCTAGGGTGGGGTTGATGACCTCCTTATAATATCTTAATTTTCTTTTAGCTGCTAAATCTTTCTCACAACACATTTTTTCTTTGAACTTAGAAGTAACAATATTTTTAATTTTATTAATGTTTTGCAATGCAACATTCTCGTTGATCTCCCAATGGTTTAACTAAGCCTGGTGTCTTTATACCAGCCTCGCTTGAGCCTTAGGTGGTTTTTGCTAGAATTTAAAGTTAGTTTAGGAAGTCTATGGTCTCCTATGTTATTGAGTTTGTGCTTGTACAACAAAAGCCTAGTCATAGCTAGGCTCTCGATAGGGGAAAAACCCACTTCTATAAGGAGAATAGGATAGGGTGCATTGCTTTTAATTTTGAAGTTATACGTACACTTGTGGATTTGCTCAATATTTCTCCAGGATTCTCCAGAGACGCTACAACCCCAAACCTCACATCCATATAAGATAAC
>APFE031124903.1:48638-91558 GCA_000404065.3 Pinus taeda
TTGTTGTAAGAAAACTCTACCAATGGAAGATACTCTTCCCACTTTCGTTGTTGATGCATCATACACATCCTCAACATATACTCCAATATTCTATTGACCCTTTCTATCTGTCCATCTGGCTGTGGATGATAAGTTGTGCTGAAGGAAAGCTCTATACCCAAACCTACAAGTAACTCTTTCCAAGACCTCGAAGTAAACTTAGCATCTCTATCTGACATAATATTCTTTGGGACACCATGCAACTTCACTACATCTCTGATGAAAAATTGTGGTATATCAATAGTTGAATAGGTAGACTTCACTGGAATGAAGTACGCTACCTTAGTCAACATGTCCACCATAACCATGATGGAATCATGTTGTCTAGATGTTCTTAACAAACCTGTGATGAAGTCCATGGAAATGACCTCCCATTTCCACTCTAGAATCAAGATCGGTTGTAGTAACCCACCTAGATTCTTACACTCTGCCTTTAGTTGTTGATAATCTAAGCATCTTGCCACAAACTTTGCCACATCTTTCTTCAAGTTCGACCAGTAGTAGAACTTATTCACTACTGTCAATGTATTTTGATATCCTGGGTCACCTGAATATGGTTTCACATGAAACTCTCTCAAGATAAGCTTCTTGAACTCATTGTCATCTCACACATATATCCTATCCCTAAATCTGATCAAGGCATCTAGATGATAATCCTCTTGTACCTGCACTTGTACCTGTACCTTTGCATGTGCCTATACTCTATTGTAACCTGTGCCTAAGATCCATGTACCTATTCTCCTGCTGATCTTCTTGTAAGATCTGATCCTGAAAATATATCCCATAAGAACTCATAGTTGCTATGTGGTTCACATGTATCCACCTGCTAAGAGCATATGCAACCTTGTTCTTTTTACCTTTAATGTACTTGATCTAAAATTCAAACACGATGATCGTGGCAAACCATCTAGATTACCTGGTGTTGGAGAGGTAAATCCCCTCTACAGATAGAGGCGATCCTTACTAGCCCAGAACGGGTCTAGCAACAATCAAACAATGCTATCACGCAAGTCCCTAATTGCAAATAAAAGGTAGGTGATGAAGACCTACTTGGATTCCAACGCTTTTGTTCATAGAAGAGACGTCGTCCACGCTCCTTTGCTTTGGCCGGTCATAGTCCTCCACTATCTCCGTGAATGGACACCTGCACACAAAGAGAACAACACAAACACAAGCGTGAAATCTAATAAATGCAATTATACATCAGTCAGGAAGGATATAACTCAAGATCAATCATTACAACAATGAGAGTGGAGCCATAATGATAGTCATCTATTATTAATAATCAACAAAGGAGAATACAACCAGCGTCCTGACGTCAAGTCCTCCTTTGGCTGGGTGCTCAGCTACAACAGTCTTGCAAAGCTTGAAGGGATGAGGGACAAGCCTCTCTCTCTTTGGTGACAAGACCTCCTCACTTAGGTTAAGCCTTATGGACACAAAGAAGGCTCTTGCAACTCTAATCTCTTGATATCTTCCTTTCAGCACCAGTACTATTACCACTACCACTAGCTTGCTCAAGGCATGGAGACAAGCTTTTATAAAATGAAAAAGGAAGGGATAAGATCAATCCCAACAATAATGGATTTGGCTTCATCACTTGGAAACTTCTATGGAATGGTGGAAAACTACTTCCCATTCAAGGAGATTCGAAGCCAAACCATCCTCACTTAACTTGGATTTAGTTGGTGAATGAGTTGGAGAAATATTTTGGAGGTTGATTGGTTCAAAACTTTGCCCAAAAGGGTTGCCGCGATTGCAACTATGGGACAGAGCGCTAATGGCGTGCCCCTTTTATAGGATTTTCCCCATTGGCGCGGGCATAACACAATGGGCCAGCGCTAATGTAAAAAGGGCTGTTCTTAAGGGCAAGGTGCAGGAGATGTCTTCAGGGCATATGCAGCTCATATTTAGAGGTGAATGATGCAAGTGCTTTCAAGTCTTGTCACTTCTCACAAGTCTCGGAATGAGTCCTCCAAGATGCAGGAGAGGGCTAACAGGGACGGTGACAAACGATGACAAATTACTGTGTAACAGATGCCCCCTAAAGCATGAGGCCCGAGAGAGAGAGGGGTGAAATGCTTTACAAGAACATGTGTGACTGAAAACACTGCCGCCAGAGAACCTACGAAAAGATGTACAACCGATATCTCAAGTACATGATATATGTGGTATGGGCGCAACCATACGTAACAGAGTATATAAAAACTGGATCCCAGGCATGGACGCAGCCATCCGATGAGGATCAATGAATAGACTCAGGTATGGTCACAACCATCCAGTAAATGAGTCATGTAATGATTACAATAATCCACAAAATGCAACCTAGATTTCAATAGGGACAATCCGGGGTCTTGCGCTCCAACTCGCCCCAAACACAGTACAAGTTCAAGCATGTGAATACAGGAGTCGGAGTCGAACATGCATGAACATCGTCTGATTACCAGTCAATGCTGAAAACTGTTAACAGACGTGAGAGGTACCACCAATAATGACGATGGTACTCAAGGTACTATAGGTACAATCCACGGCGCGTGAATCAATGAGCCAGTGTCGAACACCCGTAGAATCATCCGATCAGAGGCCAATGATGAAAACCTCGCGTCGAACACGAAGAACCTGCCATTGAGGCATGTAGGCTCCAAGGTACCTAAAGGGGGTCTCTAGGTCATCTTCCTGAATAATGAGCTGAAGTCGACAGGAAGTGATCTTGATCGAAGGTGGGCCATAATGTTTCCCACATCATCGACACGAGACAGAGAGGGACAACATGTTTTGTGTGAGACATCGGAGGGAGGTTGAATATTCTGCAGAGGTCAACTTCTCTTGAACATATCGGCGGCACAACAACGGATTTGGCAGTATTTGATGTCAAATGATCAGGGGTCATGAAGATAAGGCAATGAGCAGATGAATGGTCAAATAGGATAACCCAAACCCATGGAGGCAAGTGTGAAACAAGATGAGATGTCCCCACCCAGACACGAATGCAGATAAGTGCCATGTTCAAGAGCGACATACTGCCGACGACGACGATTATGATTCCTTTATTCCGCCACCATTTCTGGCGAGTACCTCGGTTATTTTTGGATGGCAAGCTTGACGGGGATAGCATATGCTTGAGAGGTGAAACCCAATGTCATTAAAGTTTTAACGAGCCTGACAAAGGAAAAAACTCGGCGCCTTTTCATGTTTAGAGAGATTGAAAAGGTAGCAAAAAGAAAACTCCAGGGGTGTCCTTTTTTGTAAAGTTGTGTCTCTCGAGCCCGAAAAAGTATAAAACTATGCTCGAAAGAACCGCACGGCCATTACGACCGAGGAGTACTTTTCGTGAGTAGTGACACCGACCCGAAAAAGTAAAAAAACGATCGATATCACATCGTTTCGTTACCATTAACGAACCTGAAAAGACAAAGGTCCGACGATCTTTTCATTTTTTATACGGTTGGAGAAGATTTTAAAGACGACTGCCTCTTTTTTACTTTTATCGCGTCAAGAGGAACAACTCGGCAATCTTTTTATGTTTAGCGAGTCAGAAAAGAGCTAAAAGATGACTCCATATGACTCTTTTCGTGTATTTACCGAGTCCGAAAAAGTATAAAATACAACTCGTTTCACCATCGAAGCTGCGTAAAAGACCTGTCGCTGCACAAGAAGCAAGCGTAAAATCCATTCTCGACCAGAAATATATTAAAATATTCAAAAATAACCTTTTTAAACCTAAAAATAAGTCAAAAGGTCTATAAATATGGTGAAAATGTAAAAAATGAAATTACTTTTACTTTTTACCTCTTGAATAGTGGGAGTGGTCTGTTTGGGGAGCAAACTTCAGGCGGTGATTACAGCCAATCCGTGCAACCATTCGAGATTTCGTCGACTCCAGGTAAGAGGCGTTTCCCTTACCTCCATTTCCATACCTTTTTTTATGCATTTGGTCCCTGATTGAGCCTCTGCAAGGAGGAATTCAAATTTTAGGGCTTTGCCCCATTAGCGCGGGTATCCGGCACGGACCCGCGCTAATGGGTAATTTGCCCAAAGGGGTTGCGCTATTAGCGCATCTGTTTTAAAAACAGTCGCGCTAACCATGCAACCCAATTTTTTTCATAGGATTTCCCATTGAATTCGAATTTTTCCCGGTTTACAAATTTACCAAGGTTTTAATAATGATTTATTTATCCTTGTGGGTGTAGGAAACAAGCAAAAATGGTGGTGGAATGGAAAGAACGGGAACATGATTCCGTGGACACCTTGGCCATCGAGGATCAAGGATGCATGAATTCTTTGAGGGACTATGGCCTCAAGAAGTTCTTCCTTACATCATATATGCGATCTCAACCTGAGTTACTACAATTCATAATTGATGCTTGGGATGTGGATGACCAAGTATTTCGTCTACAGGGCCAAACTTTAGAGCTGGAGGTGTCCGATGTATATTTTATTACTGGGCTGTCACGGAGAGGGGAAATTCCCATTTTGACTGTAAGTAGACCTTCTGGAGAGAAGGTAGGTGAAGTAAAGGCCCGAGTGTGTCCAGAAGCACAATTTGGGAGAAACAGTGCCAAGGTGGCTATCAATACCATCCAGGACTTGACTCTGAAGGCGATATTATTCACCATCACTCGTGCAGCTGGGGTACAAGTGCCCCATGAGGCGAGCAAGAATCATCTGTTATTAGCGACAGAATGCCTCAGCCCCACCATTTTTGATTGGGCTACAGTTGTGACTACCAACATCAAAAGGCAACTCACAAATTGTAAGCGTGCAGGATTGAAATAGTTCGCGTATGGTTCAATTGTGGTGTCGTTTTTCTTGGAACGATTACCACTTTTCCAGATCCAGGGAGCTGTAGTGGCTGATCCATTGCCACGAGAGCCTAGGATGGCTCGCTGGGCAGCATTGATGCCCAGAGGAGGAGGGGGCCAAGAGATGTCTTGGTGGCCCGAATTCTTCATATGGCTTCGCCATCAGCTGATCGTGGTAGAGGATTCGCCGTACGCGGGGACTAATTTCATGGGGGACCCAGACCTTCCACTACCACAGGGAGAGGAATGGGAGGAGGAGATAGGTATGAACTCCTTGTTTTTGATGTTTTATGTATTTTCATTTTTTTTTCTTTTTAATACATGCCTGTTCTGATGATGGTTGTATGTATATGCAGATGTTGGCCCAGAGCGACCAGCCGGCTTGTCTCCTATAGCGCGGAGGGGCCAACCCGTAGCTGACCCTTAGGCAGGGAGTACCGTGGGAGAAGAACTGATACAAAATCTTGAGGGACTTACCCAAGGGATTCCGGGTTATGCCAGATTGGCGGACATGCCTTTTGCATATCAGAGGCACACAATAGGAGTGCCGACTCGCATTCATCACCTGTTGAGACGATTGGTGCGCGCGGTGATGTGCTATCATGAGCACCACCGCGATTAGACTCCTAGGTTTTACTTTCTACATATATTTTGAGAGACATGTGTCTCAGATGTACGGAGAACACAGACTCTATCCCGACATGTACACTTTTCTTTTGAGCGCCTCGGTGCGCCACACGATATATATATATCTATATGCATGTTGTTATGGTTTATTGTATTTTATGCTTCTTGTATTATGTTGATTCACATATTATGCAAATGTCTGTCCAATACATAATTAGCTAATACATTGGTTAACGTATTAAGTCGTCTTGGAATATGTTGATAAGTAATGAAATCAAAATCCCTTTCTAATAACTTAACACGTAAATACAACCTTAAAATGCGATGATCTCTGACGGAATCATGCCCGTTGAGCTGGTGGACTACGAGTTGAGAATCCAAGTTTACAACCAATGTGTGAATGCCGAGGTTAATTGCCTCGGCTAATAATTCAATCACAACACTATATTCAGCCACATTGTTCGTCGTACAACCCAGACACACCCCTTGAATATCTACTAACTCGCCATGAGGATCGTAGATCACCCATGCTGTAGATGACAAGTTGCGAGTACTGCGGGAAGCACCATTAGCGAAACCAACGTAAGGTGATCCAAACATCTGTTCAAGAAGCAAAAGATAAAATAAGCGGTAATCATGTCAATATACCTACAAAAACTAAACAAAGACACACACACACAGCACACTGCTGAAAGTATACGTATGTACAAAAGTAAAGAGCTCGCATGATACTTGGTTCAAGCCAAGCCCGTTTCGGGGCTTGCCTTATCACACTATTGCGTAACCGGCCTAGAGAATGTAGGCGTTGTCTCGACTTGTTTTATAAAATTATCAACAGCATTAATGATCTGCCCATTCCCCCCGGCCGAGCGAGGGTTACAAGCTAGAGGATTAATGCCCCCTCGTGCAGAGGGACCGAGGGTCGCAACAGAGTGCAATGAGGGATCAAAGCGAGTAGAAACCAAACCGAGCAAAGCAAGGTTGGGAGGTGGGAGTGAGAAGACACCCATGAGGGTATGATCTTTGAAGAGCCCGGCTCCCACACTCCCGTAAGGAACAGAGGTATGTTCAACGAAAGGTACATTTCCTTTAGAAGAGGAAGCGAAGAAGGAGAGCTGGTCTACCGTGACAATTTTCCCTTGGTGAGGGAAACGAATGACACGGAAGAGGGATGAAGCCATGGCACGCATGGCATACGTCCAACTCCGGCCTAGAAGGAGGTTGTAGGTGAGATTCACGTCAATGACCTTGACTTCTACTTCAACGGTTTTTCCTTCTAAAGTGACTGGCAATCGTTGAAGAATACCATAGGGACGAGATTCTCTCCCATCGAAAGCTTCCAAAGTCGTAGGAGACTAGCTCAGAGTTAGAGACCCGATCGCTTTCCAACAAGCAATCGACATAATGCAAGTCGATGCGCCCTCATCAATAACTGTACGATGAATCGTTTTTGAGTTGATGATGACTTGGATAAGAAAAGCGATCTGATGAGGCAACCTCGGGACATGGCTCTTGAGATCAAAGGTAATCAGGTCCGAATCTGACGGGTCAATGCCACCGATGGCCGATAGCAGGGACTTCCTCTGAGGGGGGCAGCTCTAGAGAACTTCTAAGGTGGACATAGCCGACGGAGCCTGTGCTAAGTCTTCAACTATGCTGTAGTGCTGGGCAGCACGAGCATTCGGGTTGTAAGAAGATCTTCTGAGTACTCCTTTAGGAGGGGGTCGGATGGTCATCTCAGTACTTGGTCTCTCAATATGGAGCGGACCAGAGCTGGATGAAGGAGCACTTGAGGGAACCTCGGGCTCCTTCCCGGCGGACGACAGATACTCCTTTGCTCGAGTCGTTACATGAATGGGAATAGATCTAGCCATGAAGACTTGGGAACCGAAGGGAGAAGAAGATGGATCAGCCACCATTTGAGTTTGTTGAGAGGGGAAAGGTTCTTTAAGAACCGCAGGAACCCCAGGAGCGCCTTTCAACAAACGACTAACTTCGGATCGCCTCGGGAAGTCCTTAGTGTAGTGATCCTCCTCACAAATGAGACAAGGATATTTGGGTTTGCGCTTAGCTCCTTCCTCGGCCGGAGGTTTGGAGGATTGCTGTTTAGGTTGTTCAGATTTATTTTTTCCTTTCCCCTTTTTCTTTCCTTTCGAGGCCTTACCCGCCGTGGTGGATTGGACGGTGTTGACCTCGGAAGTACTACCAGAATTTGAACCACCCTGAGAAGTGTTTTCGTTAGAAGCACCTGACTTTTTCTTCCTAGGGTTTGAAGATGATTTTTTGGAGGCCGGATTCACAGAGCCAATAACCCCATCGACAGATGGCTTTGGCAGAGCCTTGGATGTACCAGGTCTTGGGGCATCAGGAAAATACTCATACAAGGTACCTGACTAAGAGTAAACTAAGTCCAGGTACTGAGCACGCGCAATTTCTTGCTCTTCAGTCATGCAGGCTCCCATAGCAATGTCCCGTGCAATCTTAGGGACAAAGGAAGTCGTGAACCAATCGGTGAGGAGTTGATCAGGAATACAAAACTTGATCAACTGGCGACGCCTTCTCCATTCATGTATATGATCAAAGATGTGCGTAGCTGTATCCTGCTTAAGAGACGTAAGGAGGTGGGTTCCTGTCTCGTACCGAATGGGTAACTGAAAGTGAGTGAGGAATGCCATAGCCAATGAATTGAAATCTTGAAATGACGCATGGGTCAATTCAATATACCATTTAGCGGCGGAACCGGTGAGAGTCCTTTGGAAGAGGCAAAGTCAAATCGAATCATCAAACCATGAATTAGACGAACACCATAGGTGATACGTCATTACATGGGCTTGAGGATCCTCTCTGGCTTTGCCGTCAAATTTGGGACAGTCGCTGGGTATTTTAGTTGGAACTGGTGACCATTGTGGATTATGCAAAATGGGATCATTTGTTAATTTCGACACATCGGGCAGTTCCAACGTCGCTAGAAATGGTAGTTGCGGGTTGAAGGACATCTGCGGATATGAGGTAGAGCCAGAATTCCATCCAGTTGCGGGTTGCCCCCACTGACCTTGTCCGGATGGACAAGGTCCAAAAGGGCCCTGTCCATAGGAAATTTGTTCATAAGGGTTATATCCAGAACCGGACGGTTGATACTGGTTCTGCCCCCCAGCTCCCCATTAGTTACCATACTGGCCTGTAGGTTGCTGATAATTTTGATAGGGTTTGACCTGCGGCTGTTGGTAATTTTGATACGGGGCAAATTGATTTTGCCCCTGGGGTTGCTGGTATCCATACGGTTGTTGGGCTCCATATTGAGCTTGGGAACCAGGCGGCATCTGATGAGAAGGTTTGGATTGGTACCCACCTGAATAAGAAGGTTGGGATTGGTACCCACCTTGTGACTGGAGACCAGCTTGATTCTGGGGTTGGTAACTGGGTTGAGGCTGTGAAGCAGGAACCATCTGCATGCCCGTTTGAGCCGCCCCAGAGAGATATCCTTGCGAAGATTGAGGTTGGGCCATCTGGCCGGAAGGTTGTCCTGGTTGGATCTGAGACGGACCCATTTGCCCAGAAGGTTGAGCTTGCTGAGCGATGGGATGTCCTTGCGCAACCGAAGGTTGTCCTTGTAGACCAGATGGCTGATTAGGCTGAGCACTGGGCTGGCCTTGCTGTGCATAAGGCTGGCCACCTTGCCCAGAAGGGTAGCCTTGTTGGTTTCCGGGTTGACCTTGCCGCGCATAAGGTTGTCCCGGGTTCCCATAGGGTTGCCCCGAAGGGTACCCCTGCTGGGGCCCAGGTTGTCCTCGTTGAGCATAGGGTTGTCTCGGGTTTCCAGAAGGTTGCCCAAGATATGTATAAGACGGACCAACAGAGGCTAAAGGTTGTCCCTGATAGGGTTGTCCTTGCGAACCTCCAGGTTGACCTAGATAGGTCTGGCCATAATATTGCTGCCCATAATTAGGCTGCGAGTAGGATGGTTGACCCTGGTAGGGTGGTCCTTGGAATGGATGCCCTTGACCCGAACGGAATTGGCCACCACCATATCCGGGGGTACCCCAAGCCACATTTAACGGAACTGAACCCTCAACATAGGGCTCATATGGCAAGGAGGTATACAAATGATGATTGACAGGATCATAATAGGGGCCTTGCCTGCTTGGGTTTTGGATAGCATGCAAGTACTCGGAATATGCCCCCCCTACCGAAATAGCATTAGAAAAAGGCGGGGCACCACTTGCGGGATGGACAACTCTAGTAGTATGTGCCGATGGACCACCATGTACCGGGCCTCGGGATGGGCCGGCAATAAAAGTCACAGCAGAAGATGCTATAACGGCACTAGCAACTGGAGTTGATGACGCGACACAAACGGTCGGATTGGTTGGAACTGATGTAACAACAGTATGGTGAACTTGGGAAACAAAGGGTCCCATAGTGGGGACAATGTTATGATCCCACATAGAAGAGGAAGTCGTAGAACTCATAGCATCCCTTAGAGATCTATAGCGCGCTGGCACTGTGATACCGAGAGGTGTAACAGTGTAGGGCGTAGAGATAACCGGGGATGTAGCCGGGATGGGAGTATCAATACTCGACATAACGGGCGTTCCACTCGATACAGGAGATGTATCCTCCATGTCGGAAGAAGCCATCGGGGATGAAACACCAACAGGAGTAGTGGGAAAATCCTCTTTAGAAGGCTCCCAAACAGGGTTCCAAAACAAGTCGTAAAGCTCGTCCTCTGGAGCACGAGAGTTCAACGGTTGGACACTCGGAAAAATAGGGAAAGTGTCGCCGCAAACCGGTGTCTCAGGGGCAACAGAAGAAGGAGACCCTTGGTCACTTGGGATGAGAGAAGGGATCAATGGATCCGCCAGGATGATCAAACAAAGACCCTAGACAAGCTAATGATAAGAGACCCTACTCAAAACTAAACGCAAACAAGATCTAACAAGGTGAATGTAATCGTGGCCGAATAAATTTTTAAGACATTAGGACACAACTTGACCTTTTCATGTTTCAAGAGTCGAGAAAAGGACAAAAGATGACTCTAGTCGCCTTCGAATGTTTAATGAGCCCGAAGTGACAAATGCTCAATAGAGCCTTTTCTTTTACAGAGTCCGAAAAGGATCAAAAAGTGACTGCTCTGGAGAAACTAGCCAAGGGGTTTACCAGACAATCTGCAAAACTGCTTATACACCTTGGCAATCATATGAAAATGAAGGACTTTTCGTACTGCAGTCAATATTCCCGAATGCTGTGTTCGGTGCGTTACGGCTTGTAAGGCGGCAGACACGGCTTCCTATGGATTAAGGATGATAACCTAGTGGAGTCTTCCCATATATACGCGACGGTACGTGGGAGCACAAGTCCGTACTAGACCACAATTGAATCATACAAGGAGGAATCACCCAACCTTAATGCGAAAACAAAAGTGACTAGGTTTAACGACGTCGGAGCACGTCTCTAGCCTAGACCTCTAGAATATGAGCATTATGTTCCAATGCGTTTTTAAGTTTATTCGGTTTATTTTATGGTTGATCTTCAGTTAAGTTTCGATTTCAGGTCCTGTCGTATGTGATCTTTCACAATTGCCTAGATGCAAGCTATATGCCAAAGAATACCATTTCGTTCGATGAATACTAACTACGAGAGGGTTAAGAATTTTCAATCAAACAAAATGAGCACAATCAATCAAACACCCTAATGCAGCTAATGGCAAATAAATAAAACTTTTTCTTTGAAGAATACAAATCAAAGAAAAGTTCTATTCCATTAACTATCGAATTCAAAAGAGATTTGCTCGATTTCTTTTCCAAAGGCACAATGCACTAGAATGAATTTTGAAAGACAATAACACTGAGTAAAAGAGATAACTTCATTCAATGAGAACACAATGAAATCCCAAGACACCAAAACAGTTCTCCAAACCAAAAGAAAAACAAAGGCTTGTACGAGCTATGTGATCTAAGCTCAAACAAGGCTAAAATGAAATCCAAGCAAGAAAGAAGCAAGCCACTCGGAAATCAACCAAAAACACTTCAACAATCACTGAACAAGTGCAAAAAGCAATCGCAAAATCAACTGGACAATCAAGAAACCCAAAACTCCTACGGAAGGCTCGACACACACGGCCACTAGATGCCCCAGGGCTAAGGCGTGAAATCGGTAGAAAGAGGCAAACACTCGAAGGATGGAGGTTAAGAACCAGTCAGACAAGGATCAAACAGAGTCCAACAATTGAAAAAGATATGGCAAGATACAAATCCAAGCTCAGAAGGCAGGAAAATGAGCGAACTTAAAAAGCTAAGAGGCCTGGCGCGACTGTCAGGCTGTAACTCGTGCTATACAGGGATTGGCGCGGGTTGTCAGTGAGCAACAAGTGCCACTAGCGCGACTGTCAAAGGAAAAACCGTGCTAATAAAGTTTTCCAAGTCAAAAAGAAATACAAGCGGTCCAAAGCTTGGTTTACAGTATCCAGGCAAGCCAGGAAGCAAGAGGCAGCAAGAAATTCAATCCAAAAAGCTATCCAAGCAAGCAAACAAGAGAAAACCAAAGAGGCAAGACAAACTCCAAGTTGTTCAGTCCATAAACCAAACCGGAGATTGACTGAAGCGGCTTTGATCTACTTCATTAATGCAAAGCAATAGTGTTTCGAAGGCTATCTGGCCGTGCTTCAGACTCCGTCTAAGTTTACAAATCAAACAACAAGCTGAAATCCCCAGTGGAGTCGCTAAATTGTTGGAGAGGTAAATCCCCTCTACGGATAGAGGCGATCCCTACTAGCCCAGAACGGGTCTAGCAACAATCAAACAATGCTATGCACGCAAGTCCCTAATTGCAAATAAAAGGTAGGTGATGAAGGACCTACTTGATTCCAACGCTTTTGTTCGTAGAAGAGATGTCTCCCACGCTCCTTTTCTTTGGCCGGTCACAGTCCTCCACTATTCCCGTGAATGGACACCTGCACACAAAGAGAACAACACAAACACAAGCGTGAAATCTAATAAATGCAATTATACATCAGTCAGGAAGGATATAACTCAACATCAATCATTACAACAATGAGAGTGGAACCATAATGATAGTCATCTATTATTAATAATCAAGAAAGGAGAATGCAACCAGCGTCCTGACGTCAAGTCCTCCTTTGGCTGGGTGCTCAACTACACAAGTCTTGCAAAACTTGAAGGGATGAGGGACAAGCCTCTCTCTCTTTGGTGACAAGATCTCCTCACTTAGGTTAAGCCTTATGGACACAAAGAAGGCTCTTGCAACTCTAATCTATTGATATCTTCCTTTCAGCACCAGTACTATTACCACTACCACTAGCTTGCTCAAGGCATGGAGACAAGCTTTTATAGATGAAAGAGGAAGGGATAAGATCAATCCCAACAATAATGGATTTGGCTTCATCACTTGGAAACTTCCATGGAAGGGTGGAAAACTACATCCCATTCAAGGAGATTCGAAGCCAAACCATCCTCACTTAACATAGATTCAGTTGGTGAATGAGTTGGAGAGAACTTTCGGAGGTTGATTGGTTAAAAACTTTTCCCAAATAGGTTGGCGCGATTGCGACTCTAGGACAGAGCGATAATAGCACGCCCCTTTTAGAGGATTTTCCCCATTGGCGCGGGAAGAACACAACGGCCCCGCACTAATGTAAAAAGGGCTATTTTTATGGGCAAGCTGCAGGAGATGTCTTCAGGGCATGTGAAGCTCATGTTCAGAGGGGAATGATGCAAGTGGTTTCAAGTCTTGTCACTTCTCACAAGTCCCGGAATGCGTCCTCCAAAGTGCAGGAGAGGGGTAATAGGGACAGTGACAAACGGTGACAAATTACTGTTTAACACCTGACATTCGAATTTGGTTGGTTAAACAAATACCTCAATCCACTATGATCGCTCATCAATACAAACCTTCTACTAAGAAGATAGTTTCTGTACATATTTAACGCATGGATGATTGTTGCCAAATCAAGATCATGTGTCAGATAATTCTTCTCATGCTCATTCAATTTCCATGATTGATAGCATACTACCTATCCCTCCTTCATAATAACTCCACAAAGTCCTCTTTTGCAAGCATATGTGCATACCACAAAGTCTTTTCCGGATCTACAATCCTTAACATTGGAGCATGTATCAACAATTATTTCCACTACTTAAAACTTGCTACACATTCCTTTGTCCATTCAAACTTCTTACCTTTCCTTTGTAATCAAGTTATGCATATGCAATCTGTGAAAAGTTCTTGATCAACCTCCTGTAATAACATGCTAACCCCATAAATGACGTTACTTCATCCACATTCCTAGGAGCTTCCCACTCTATGATAACCCTTATCTTCTCTAGATCTACTGCTATGCCTTCCTTGGAAACCACATGTCCCAAGTAATGTACCTTTGTCTGAAAGACACTGTATTTTCTAAGCTTAGCATACAACTGATGTTATCTAAGAAATCTCAATACTATTGCTAAGTGTTTGACATGCTCTTCTTCATTTTTAGAATATACTAGTATATCATCAATGAATACAATATCAACCATGTCTAGATTAGGACACAACACACTATTCATCAAGTACATAAAAGTAGCTAGAGCATTAGTCAAACCAAATGGAACTACAACAAACTCATAATATCCATACCTGGTCTAGAACGCTGCCTTGTGAATGTCATCTCCTTTAACGCGTACCTGATGATATCTAGATTTCGGATCAATTTTCGAGAAAAATTTTTCTCCCTTCAATTGATCGAACAAATCATCAATCCTAGACAATGGATACCTGATCTTGATGGTCACCTTATTGAACTTCCTGTAATCAATGCACAACCTAAGAGTACTATCTTTCTTCTTCAAAAAAAAATATGTTTGCCCCATGGTGATACACTTGGCCTAATGTATCCCTTGTCAAGCATTTCCTTCAACTGAAAATTCATCTCTACCAACTCTAGAGTGCTCATCCTGTATAGTGCCTTTGATGCTGGTGCTGCCCCTGGTAACAACTCAATAGAAAAGTCTACTTCCCTATGAGGTGGTAATTATAAAATCTCTATTGGAAATACATCCTGAAATTGTTGTAAAAATGGGTACCTTCTCAATACATATCCTTCCTCAACTTCCTTACCTTTGTCACTAGAAATATGCATTGCAAATAACATACACCCTTTTCTGCGACTACACTTTGCCTGCATAGCTGTCACCATCCTAACTGATGTTTCTTTTGTCTTATCCTACAAGACTCTCTCTTCTCCATTGTCATCCAAACACTCAATATATTTGTCATAAAAGGCCACCTTGGTCCTATGGAGATACAACCAGTCCATACCCAAAATCATGCAATATGAACCCAACGACAATGCATTTAAATGTGCTTATGTAGACGTACCATTAAACTCAAATGCACAATCTATTACCCAATGATGAACTCGCTTCTTGGTACTTGTAGCCAATTGCACTAACCAAGATTATGAATGCACTTCTTTATTCAAACCACACTTATCCACCAGGTCAGGATTAACATAACTATAATTAGATCTAGGGTCAATCAAAATAGAAACAAATTGATCACAAAGCTTAACATCCATCTCGATAATAGATGCCTAGTGATCTTTCTATCTGTTGTCCAATGCTACATAGATCCTGGGAACACTCTGTCCAACATCCCTAACTATTTACGCCTCCTCAGCACTATAAATCTGCGACCTACCGCCTTGATGTTGTAGAAAATATATCTAATGATGATCTTTGCCACAAGTCCAACACCGTACGAGCTTCCTATCATCACCCATGTTCTGCTCAGACCGAAATTCCTATCCTCTCTCAGATGCAGTGAACTTCCTGTGTGGCACTGCATTCTCTTTGTTACTTATTTCCTAAGGCCTTGCCCGTTTCTTGTCCCATTTCCATTTATTCTTATTATTACCTTTCTGGTACAGTTTAATCTTAGACCCACACTTTTATTACTCATAAAAATGCTTTAGCTTACATATGGCCTCCTCCAATGGTCTAGGCTAATCAAACTCAATCCTATCCTTAAATGCTACTGATAACCCACTAATGAATCTCTGAATCTTGGCCTTCTCCTCCTTGAGGTAAGGCACATACCTCAACAACTCTAGAAATCTTCTTGTGTACTCCTCATCATGGCATAGAGCCCATATTTAGCTCATAAAACTCTTTTTCCATGTCATCATAGTACCTCTCCAACAGGTACTTCTTCCATAATAGCCTCTCGAATTCACTCCAAGTCAACTACTCCTCCTAGATATCTCTGACATTATTTACATCTTCCCACCAGGTATCTTCTTTCCCTTTAAGACTAAATGTAGCTATTTTGGCCTTCATGTTCTCTGAGTAATCATGTATCCTAAAGAACTTATTCATTCCATGCAACCACGCTTCTTCATCTTGTGATTTCTTCACTTCCCCATCAAATGTAGGTGGATTTTATTTCTTGAACTCATCAGGAAAATATCCCCTGTCACTTTTCATGTAAAGATGATAATGATGATGACCATGATACCTATCAAAACCAAAACTAGAATAGTACCTACGTCCATCACCTCTCATGTCTGGTGTATCCAAGAACCTATCATCCTTAATCGTTTCATCTCTATCTAACCTATGCCCACTACGATATCTCCTACCATATGCCCCATTAGTCCTATTCTCCTATCCATAGTTGATCTAAAGTGGTCACTACCTATGCAATTCTTACAAACTATGAAGAATTACTGCATTGACTTCTACTTGTTTCTCTTGTCCCTGCATGATTATATCATTATCTGCTTTGAAACTCCTTATTTCTCCTTCAAACTCCTCAGCGTGTCTTTTAAGTCAGAAGAGTGACCAACACCATGCTACTCATTTGATTCGTAGGGAGAATCTCTATAGTATACCATCTTTCTATTCATCTTTGATCTCTTCTTCCTGCAAGGTTTATTATGTTAGATAAACTAAATCATATACAAACCAACATACCCTAGTATACTTCAAGGAGGATGTATCGTCTACAAGACCGACCAGATTAGTACAATACATATATATAAACATAATCTGATCAACATATAATCATCTTGTCAACCATTATCCAGTTATCAATGCAGGACTGATGAACACATATCATGACTTCGACCATCATCCAACCAATGTATGCCTAACAACATATGAACATTGACACACATAACCAATGTATGACTGACATACACTCACAATAAATACATTCAACAATGATACCATCAACTTTCACATGTCGACACCTCTGCAATCATGACCCACACCATGCATACACAACAAGCACATAGACCACCAACACAAATACCTATATGCAATCGACACGTACATACAACAAAACCTTCATCCAAGGGAAATGAAAAATTAGACATCGCCCAAGGGGAACAAAACTATGCTCTAATACCACTCTGTAACACCCTCCTCCCACATCTACCCAACTAACTAATGAACCAGGGTAAACATGTGACGAGAGGCTACTATGATTTGATTCAACTTCATAGGTCACCTTAAGGAAGTGGAACCGAGAAAAAAAAACCAAACTAACCATCCACACATCCTACAGAACCTCTAGGAGCTACCCCACCTTTCCAAGTGACCAACCCCTACGAAAACTCAATAGTTCAAGGACCTAGAGTCCCAATTACTCCCTTCCAGGCCATCTAAGTGACTAAGGGTCCCAGTCGCTCCTATGAACCTGATTGAGTGCAACTATAGCCTTTTTATGCTAGTGCTATGCCAGTGACTGCGAGATGTAAGGATAAATTCTAGGGCTAGGACCCAGTCACTACCAAGAAATTCATGGAATTTACAAAAATGAAAAGAAACATAGAGATAATGATGCCAATGAAAATTATTGAACAAAGACTTGACTAAACCCCTACTAACCGTGACAGGTATTTCATCAAACATGTCACAAATATGCATTCTACATGTTTAAACAACATATATGAGCATAGAGGTCTCATACTTATATGAGAATAACTAAGAATCATTTATGCCTCATCACAATAACTGCATTACCATCTATTAAGCCATAGATTCATTGTATATTTAGTGATTAACAAAAACATGATGAGAGCCATACATTATCACCGTCGTAAAACTCACTCATAACCAACATATAATCAACAAAAATATCAAGGATATAACAACCATATAAACCACATATAAAAAGGTATATTTACCCATAGAATACCAAGTAGAAGGACCTCTTAATAATGAATGCAAAGGCCAACCAGGTTTAGGACTTCCATGTTCCACCAAACCATAGATTGAATGAACTTAATCCTTCTTCAACCAATCACCGTCGTGTCATATTCCAAGCATGAATGTGGGATCTCATAGAACAAATCCATCAAAACCAAACCAGGGCCTCCAGAGGCCAAACCACCTCAACCCTCAACCCGTGATTCCACCTCACGATTGGACATCACTAACCATCACTAGGTTGGTCTCTACCCAAGCTGTCTAGGGATCCAAAGTTTTTGTTCCAACCAAGGCTCCAGGACTTGTAACTCAACCCAAAGTTTTTACCAAGCTCTAGAGTGTTTGTCCAACCAATGCTCCAGGACTAGTAGCTCAACCCACCAAGCGCTCTAGAGTGTTTGTCCAACCAAGGCTCTAGAGCTAATAACTCAATCCAAGCTGTTACAGGGCTCCAATCATTTGTCAAACCAAGGATCCAGGAAATAATAACTCAACTGGGAGTCAAAGCAACATGAGAATGAACAAAAAAAAGAAGAAGGAAAGATTCCCACAACACCACGACTATCCAAGAAATGGAAATGTTAGGAAAAACCACTGTAAATTCATGTAGATCTCCATGTCGATGACATATCATAACCAAGAAACCACATGGATGTGCCATGCATGCCAAAACTAGTAAGGAAATCATACATGCAACTCGGCACCTGTAAGCAAAACCTATTATCGTTTCTGATCCTATTGTCCTCTTTCACTTTCCTACTCTTCCTTCACCTTCTTGCTCCAAATCCCAAGTATAACACACTCCTCCAAGAGTGCTAAAAGAAAAATCTAAGCATCCAAGTGTATGAGAGAGAGAGAGGAAGAGAATAGAATGAGAGCTCCAAAACTGAACTAACAAAAGTTTGTGAACTGATCCTCAAAAGCCTTTTTATCAATGAGGTCTCTATTTTCTTCAATTTTCTGTCATTTTCTTTTGTTTTCCTCCTCACATGAAACATGTGACCTTTCACCTTCATTTTCTCCTAATTTCCATTATTCTCATAAATAAATGCCTTTTTGCCTTTCCAAAGCCTTAGCCATTGCCTTTGACAATTTCCATTGCCATAATAAACCAATTGAACACCCACACTAGGATGTTTTTCCCAACATTAGTTTGGAATATGTGTCCCGTGACCGTGGTTATTATTTTTCCCTTCTTAACTTTTATTACATGTATTTTTGAATAGGGTTGTTACAACCATTGTACCACATTGCAAGACATCCAAAATAAAATTAGTTTAAGACTGTCTTTTAAAGCTATATATGTCTGAGTCTCCTTATGTTGTCTAATATCTAAATATCTAAAACATAGTGTCAAAGTCTGCATATCCTACATTTGTAGTTAAAAAAATTTGAAAAGCACACCATGCTTGACATACAACTAATCATTAGAAGAGTCAACTAGAGATGGAAATTTCGCGCTCGAGCCAAATAATTCTATTGGAGGAAAACACAGAATATGATTTTCTATACAATCGAGAGAAGCATTTTGTTTTGAAGTTGATTTTATAAATTAATGTTTTTAAAATTATATATATATATATTATATATATATATATATATATATATAATATATAAATATATATATAATTCAAATTTCAATTAGTTATGCATGATTTTTATAAACCGCCTCTAAATATAGTATTAGAGTGAATAATAAATTTACAATTAAATAAATTTTTGTAAGTTCAACTTTTTGGTGAGAAAATTTATCACTCAAAACGTAATTATTTTAATAAGGAATACATTTCTTCAATGAAATCTATACTTGTCATATCTCGATGGTCCAAATTACATTTTTATTATGATTCATTTGTATTAAAGTTGTCTCTCTATTTAGATATTTTTCAATAACAAAATTGGGTCAATGGAAGATAGAGTGCAATTTGGAAACACATTGAACAAGAAAGGTTGCGGGGTAGCTAGTCCCTGCCCTGTCAATAGTCTTGCAGCTTTGAGCTTGATCTATAGTCAAAGAGCAGTTATTTCTAGCAAGCCAGCCAGCCATTTTTTCATGGACTAGCGAACCCTATGTGGTCCGTTTTCAGCATCACGAGCTCCTTGAAAGTGGATACTGTGATATCTGAGGACCTTGTCTTTGCCCATTTTATGTCAATTCTCTATATCAGAGCGCATGCCATTAAAAAGAGAACATAGAATATAATGAACACATTCTCTGAAAGCCAAAATAGAATAAAAAATGTTGCAGTGGGTATATTGATCGAACTCTTTTCATTTCTTGAAACGTGTTGACTGTGGAGTCCTCCCAGGAATCCAGGGCGTGGAGGGCAATAGATTCAATGTGTGCAACAATTGAGAGAATCGTTGAAGGAATCTCTATGTGTTTAGTTGTGTTGTTGTTTGCCAGGAGAGCCAAGCATATTTAGACGTTGTGCCTTTGTATGCAGTTCCGCTTGCATTTCCTCCACATGGATTCTCCATGTCTTTGAGATTTCACATAAACCACTGCACAATTTTTAGTATTCATGAATTGCAAATTGCCTCTATCAGTGTCGACGGACAGAAATGTTGCGCCCCAAGGTTGTAACGAAGATTATGGCATCGTTACTTGCTGGTATACCTGTGATGGAGTGAGAAAAAAAATTACTGAAACATGAAAACATCTGATCTGCAGATGAATCCAAGAATGTAATATGTGATGAAGCAGAATATAGCAACTTGCAGCAAACTGACATTCAGTTTTATCCATAATGAACATAATTCAATACAAAGTCCAGATTTCATAGAGCATTATTGTTCGATGGAATAGAAACTATATACATTCCTTGACTACCCCTTCTCAGTCTTAGTAGAGTTCCTTCAAGGTATGGAGGTGAGCATGAGGTTGTTGGCGTTGTATGATGTAGTTGCAATGTTGAGTGTTTTCTGAGCCTGGGAGATAAGGCATATTTGTATATCGTTAAATAACGTGGAGGAATCACTGATGAAAAATTCTTATATATGTGCATCTTTGAATGTTGTTGGTGGGATTGATAAAGGAGTTTCATAATATCCATGTTGATATTAGAATAGAGTAGATTATCTTGACTTTACAATGAGTTCTCTTTGAACTGTCCATTATTCTTTGGATCGGAGAATGCAAGAAAGGTGTCCACCATTTCCTGGCTTTGAAGAGTACGAGCTTGAATGGTTTCTGGCGGGAAACAATTTTTGAGATGTTTTGTGTGAAGTAGAACGCAGCTAGAGAAGAAGGCAGTGGTAGAGAAGCTTTCAGTTTCTGGAAGTGGAAGTGGCAGTGTGGTAAACAACGTTGAATCTATAGTCTTCAACCCCGTTGCTGAGCTGCACGTTCGTAACGGATTCATACACCGCGAAGGCAATATAAATACCATTAATGTCAATTACAAAACTCAGCGCTCACTTCAATATGTATGTAAAGAAATAGAAATATTAAAGTTGTTGAAAATGAGTTATGACCTGGCCAGAGCAATGTGGACAGTAATACTGGTCAATGATTATTGGATTCCGAACGTTGCTGATTACTATGTTCTTAAATGTTAAGCCTTTAGCGAAGCCCTTGCCTCCTGGCCATGTTTTGATCGTAACTCCATTCTGAGTCCCGCTCAATTGAGCTCCATCCACAGTCACGTTCGTCACTCCATTCGCAGATGGATATTTGCCAAGGCTTCCAACACTGCCTATATATACAAAATCCATGCTCAACTTTCCAATTATAAGTGTTGGCCGCGATATTGAAAATTTATTTATGCACTAATTTCATTTAATTTACCTGATTCCATGGCCGGGTCCACAAGTAACCTATTCAACCAGACCACAAAACGCTAAAATACGTTCTAACCATGTAAAAGAAAAGAACATTTTTGACTTTTAAACATTATGCGTTTCTTCGACATTATCGAGGATCTTCCATTGTCCTTGGAATAATATCTCGAATAGACTTATACATTACCACCAGCTCAAGCATAATGCATGAACGAAACGTGGCGTAGGACAACCGTGACAAGTACGACCGGACATGAAGGTCCCCTTTCATCTGTCTCATTTGCAAATCGAACCAGGCATCGCTGTTTAGCAGTCGGGCATGCGCAGCGAAGGGGCGCAACGGGTTTAATTCCAGGCAATAAATCGTTAACGTCGTAGCTTGCATTCTGCTCTTGCATGGCCTGGCAGGTCGTGAGGCCCTCTAATGTCTGGTTCACGATATTAATGTACAGATCGTTGTGCTGCACAAAATCCCAGCTGTTGGCCTGCGAACATGGCAGGCTGATGGGGATATATGTACTGAAGCTGTTAGGACTTCACTCTAGCTTGTCATTTGTTCGCTAGCATAACCGATCCTGACGATGTACAAAGGTTTTCGAGTAATTTTAAGGTGTTGCAGAAAGGATTGCTGCAGATTCCCATCGATCTACCAGGTACACGACATAATAAAGCGAAACATGCAGTTAATGCCATTCGAAAACAACTTGACGCTCTTCTTCAGAAGAGGAGAATTGCGTTGCAGGAGGCAAAGGCTTCTCCGGAGCAAGATCTGTTCTCCTTCCTACTCTCTCATGTTGACGAGCAAGGTGAAAAGGAATCCCTCACTGACGAAGAAGTTAAGGACAACTTCATCCTACTTTTATTTGCAGGGCATGACAGTACTACTGCAACAACAACAAGGCTACTCAAATTTTTAGCAGAAAATCCTGACTGCTACGATCGAGTCTTGAAAGGTATTAATTCCTCTAGTTCCTCTGTGCGGAGCAACTTTAAATTTATAAGGTTATAAGGATTAGATTTGTAAGGTGGAATATTTTTTTAATGCAATGATCTATGGAACATAATGTAGAGTAGAATATAACATATTGAAATTGTATTCTTGACGCGGACGACGCATTAACATTTGTATTAGATTTGTAGAATAACCAGTTACATTTTGGTTTTCTAAATTGTCATATTGATCTAAGCTTGTGATAAATTTACTGGTTCACTGTACATAGACTAGCCCTCGTGATCTTCAAGGAAATACCCTGAGCGGTTCTAAATTTGTGGAGATTTCCTACGAATTTGATGATGAAACAAAAAAAATGCCTAGGAATTTGATGTTGAAGCAAGAAATTGCCAAATTACAGTATTTGTTTCACGATTTGCTCATCAAAAGTAGATCAATTGCACAAAATCATAGCAAATCCAATTCAAAAAATAATTTAAAACATGAAAGTTAAGGTATTTTTCACACGTCATATGTGTTTTATTTAGTGTTTTCATTAAGGAAAATATACAGAATTTTGAATATTAAGAATAATTAATGCATATACTATGGAGAACATAATTTTTTTGAATATTGAAAGTAATTAAATATTTTGAGTATATTTTCAAAAGAGCATGACATCAAATATGTATCAGTGTTATAGACATACAGGCCTAAGCAACGCTTCAAAGGTCTATACAACGAAACAGATATCAAATGACTACACTCAGTTGAAATATAAAAATGAAGGAAACAGCACGGGCATCTCTGGTAATGGCGGCGAGGGAAGGGGAGGAAGCATCTCTGGGGGAGGGAACGGATCCGGCGGCGGAGGGTTCGGAAATGGACGGATATCCGGGGAAGGCATTAGCAGCACATTTGGCCGGTGAGGTCCGGGCGGCGGGATATCAGAAGGCAGAAAACCTCCATTACCAGATTTAATATATGAGTTGATAAGAGATAGGAACGTAGGAGGGATACGGAGTCCTGCAGCCGGGGCAGCGGCCATCTCCATCGCCACTTCTAATGCGGTGGTAACAGAAGGCACACACCTGATAGGCGCATACAATACAAAGCGGCTGTTTGATTTCGGAGGGATCGGAAATTTCAACGCACATCGGACATTCAACGCCAACTGTGGAGTTGGATTTGGATTTAGTGGTACGTTTCGCCTTTTCTTTTCCATTTCCTGTTTGGAAATTTTGGTTAGATATTTTTTCAGAAGAAAAAAAAGATTGAAATTGCGAAATACGTAGCAGTAGAAAACAATAAATTGCCGAGTAGCAAACAATAAATTGCCGAATACATACTAGTAGTAATTGTGTCAAATGGCCTGTTGTCAGAGATTTGTGCATGCATTTGTCATTTTACAGAGCAAGTTTTTGATAATTCTTACAAAATGGTACTGTACTCTCAGAAAACTGAGAGGTGGGAAATGGATATTGTAGGATAGGAAATACAAAGAAATGATCAATACTCACAATTTGCTGCTTCGTTGCCAGCATATGAAACTCTTGAAGAGGTCGAAGGCGTCTCTGGAATAATCATTTTGGATCTGTTTCCCAGTAATGCTTGTTTTGATGCAATGATGCAACATGAATGGCGCAATGGTGCTTCAAATATATGGCAGTGGAGTCTGAACAAGGCGGTGCCTAAAATAACTCCTGGCAGAACACCTACACGACTTTGCATAGACACGTACATGAACATGCACAATAGCTGCCAACAGCTGCCAACCCAACCTGCAAACAAAATACGCCATAAGTTCCCCATACATTTTCTTAACATTAAATGTTAGGAGACTAATGCTAAGGGGAAGATAGCATTATTTCATGAAGCTTTGAAATGGTTTGAAATTGTTCTATTCTCGCCATTGTTTGCTAACTTTTGAGCCTGTATACCTCGTCTTGAGGCCAAATAAGATGAACATTTTTTTGATTGGTTAAAAGCATAGGAAAATATAAAATATTGTATCGGTTAATGTGACATGTTGAGAAACTTTGGTTTAAGTCAAAATAAGTTTATTGATTGCCGTGTCAAACTAATGCCATCGACCCAAATCGATTACTATAGTCCCTGCCAGCCCGGAGGGTAGGGACTAATAATATGGAGAATGGAAATTTAATATTTATCTTTCCTGGTTTAATAGTTTCATTATAATGTTAAAATAGAGATACTAAATCAAATGTGGAGGTTCGGGTTTCTCCCGAATAAATATTTACTTCCTAGATTTTCCCTATATTACTTACACGACAGGTTCTCACTAAGTGGTTAACTTTGAAAATTTTAAGATAGGAGTACATATAAATAAGTTTTGCCCTGGGAAACACCTTTATTGGCCCATTATGAGTAATTTTATCTCTAATTTCAACGGATTATGTGTGTTATTCTCTAGGAGTCGTTAAAACTAAATATCTCATTTTATTCAAAATATATCATATAAACATGAATTTAGGGACAAGATTAATTGATATATAAAAGATAAAGTATTTTCATAATAAAAACTTAATTACGTGGGAAAATCTTACTATAACTTGAAATCTTCATTAAAGCATTGCTTTAATCAATTAAGTAAAGGTCAAAGTGATTATTAAGAAATTTATTAAAATAATCACTTTATTAAATGGAAAAACTTATCAATAGAAATTGATTTAAAAAGATTAATAATTTATATGTAAATATTTATAATAAATAAATATGGATGCCAATGTATTTTTTTGTGAATCAACGATTTTTTCTAACTTTAACAAGCATTTATATCGTGACTAAAATTTTGCGGAAAAAATGAAGCTTGAATTTGATCAGATTTGTTGGTTAGTAAGGACAAGAAAAAATTATGAGATAGCAGCGAAACAAAACTTGATGACCACATATCAATGGCCCAAGCGGCCCAAAACTGTATTGAGAACAAAAAATGACCTGTTCTTTTCATCGTGACTAATTGTTCACAGGAGTTGGAATTGCATTATCACGCTCACCCTATTGGTGGACAATCTCATGTACATGTGCTTCGATATACGCCATACATCCTTCAAGGCTATCCAGTCTGTCTTGGTGCCTCTTTTGGCTTCTTCTGAGGGAGTCTTGGCTCTCCATGATATGCCATTGATTGTGCTGCAAGTCAATGAGGAAAGAAATTACCTCATTTCTTTCATCATGCCGGTGTTGAGCTTGTTGGTATACAATTGCTTGAATTTCTCAAAGATGTGCTTCGAGGGAGTTGAATGGAGGTGGGAGATCAACACGTCCAGGGGACACATCTAACAACTGATTCACAACACCTACATCAACTTCCTATATGATGCAAGGCTAGATTCCCTAATCTTGTAGGACTCGCTCCTAAAGCGGCCTACCACGTTGCCTCATCATACTAACTCACATGCTCCCTTATGTCCCCAAAAAGCTGTGATATACCACTGACCCAACCACTCATTAAACCTAGCCAACGCCCGTGTCCCCATGCTGCGAAGGGACCTGTAGCCTGTTGGGCATGGAATCTCCCCAAGGCATGTTTTGGGGCTTAAAGCCCAAGTTTTGACCGAATCTTGTTGTAAAATCTCCACAAATTGTGGGCGCGGGGCGTGAAAGTATAATAGAGTCATAGGGTTGTCCACCCTAGTTTTTGTAATGTAATGTCGGATGGATAGACTTAGCCATGGCCTGTGAACCATGGGATTGTATAAATAGAGCAAGGCTCTAACTATAAAAGATAACCAACGAAGAAACGAATGGAGGCATGAGAAGTCTAAGTGATTGATTCGAAGTGCAAAAGTGTGTCTGTGGGTCGTAGAGTAGGAGAAGGCTCTGCAATTGAGTGCGCAGAGGCCTAGTAGTTCTCAGCTGAGTGTGCAGACCCCTGTAGCTGAGTGCGAAGGGCAAGTCGAGTCTGTAACTGTTGGAGAATCAATAAAGAGAAGTCTTACTATAATTCTGTGTATCTTTTCCTAGTTTAATGCATGATTGTATATAATATTGCAAGTATATTGTTTATTTACTACGCGAACCTATATGAATGTTTTGTATTGTTAAGTATAACTTAAGACATTTAAGTAGGCGAAGGTGTTTAATTAATACTTGAAGATCAATAAGATCTTGTGTAATAACGCAGAGCGCGGCACAAACCTTGGTTAGGGCTGCGCAAAGGAAGGATATTAGGCCATGATGAATGGAAGGTGTGCGAAGCCACCTGCGTGCAGGAACAAACAAAGGACCAATCGAACCTCATCAAACATCTCAAGGGTGAGGAAACTTAGTTCTAGCACCCTCCCATACTACTTCAGGTGAGACCTCAGTCCGCGCTTCGTGGACTGTTGCCGAAAGGCCAGTAGTACAAGGATTTGTTTGCCTAATTAACTCCGAACCTGGGTCAGGCCCCAACAAGCCAACAAATGGTTCTATTGCCGAGACTGGGATCTGCATAGAGATGTCTGATGTCGTATCACTAGAATCTAACAAAGAAAGGAATTGAAGAGTGTTTGGATAAAAAGATTCACGAGTTCATGGTGTAGGAAAACAGGAATCCACGACTTTCAAAGGAAGAGTGGTTAGATTGCTACTTATATACAGAGATCCATGAAATTTTCTTTGCATCCTTCCCTACTAAGTTATACGAGTGGATCGCAAAGCTAGTAGATAGCCAAGGAAGGTATAAACTTCACAAACCTATTGTGTGGACTCCAGAATTGGTGTGCGACTGGAAGCATCAGAATATAAGATCGCACGTGTTGTCGATCACTAGCTCGATCGAATCATAGGAGGATTCATCACCGAATTCATGGTAGATATTTTAGTCAGCTATAGCGAGGTGGAACGATGTTTCCTTAAGGGACCGCAAGGTAAGTACGTTAAATCCTTGAACACTTGGATTAAAATGTTGTTGTGTGAAAAACAAGTTATCTGAATAAATTGATGTTTGGGGCTACGTGAAGTGGGATAATCTACAGAAACAAAGGTAGCACAGAACTAGAAACTAGCCCCCTGATTTCACCTCCGTGAGCGGGCGAAGAAGAGTTCGCGAAGGTTTTTCCAAGAAGTGCGATCAATATGATAAGGCAGAGAATTTTGCGCATACCACCCCCACCCACACCATCACTAGTTTCACTGTATTCACCCCTGACTTCACCCATACCACCTCTACCACCACCACGAAGTGGTATGGCCAGCGCAATAAAGCTACCAGTGTTCAAGGGAGTAGCGAATGAAGATTCAGACTAATTTTGGTTCGTGATAAAATATGTATGGGAAGCACAGGGTGTCACAGACAACGATATAAAGAAGGTGACGTTGGTCAGCGCTCTGTAGGATCACGCGCACTGACCTAGTACATTAAGCATTCCAATGACAATCCAAATGCGGGGATAGAGGATGTCCAAGCTGTGCTAAACAAAGAATTTAGCAGGCCAAAATCAGAGGCACAGTTGACCATTGTATTCAAGGAAATCACAACACTACCAGGCAAAACCCCATGGGAGTTGGATCAAAGACTGAAGTGCACAATTCGCGAAGCGAACATGACATTAACATATGGGCAACACCGTGAATGGTTTGTAGCATCGTTAAAACCGCATCTACAGAATGCGTTGTCACAACAAAGGCTAACGACTCAGGCTGAGGCTTTGGAGGTCGCGATGAGATTGCACGAGACTCTGATACAAGATCCTAACCTAGGAGTTCAGCAGATTCAAGCGCAGTTGAAAAACTTGTGCCTTGAGATGCAGAGTTTGAAACAAGACAGGACGGCTCACCCAGAAGTGCGCGATGAGGTATGGTGCGTAAAATGCAAGGGTCAAGGGCATGACAAGGACCACTACCCAGTGTTCGTGAATTACCTTGCAGGAGGAGGGCCAATTCCATTATGACCGGAGGCACAAGCAAGACCAAGTGCATCGCCTGCATTATGGTGTGTGATTTGTCAGATAGGAGGAAAACATGCTAGAGATAACTACCATCTATTACAGAAGTATACGCAGAATTCACAGTAATTGTTCTGTAATTTTTGCAGGTCAGTAGGACATGATGAGCGCACCTATAGAAGTCATGAACTGATGATGGATTGAACTCCTACCTACAGAGTTTAGGTCGAAACACGGGTCCTCGATCAAACACATAAATGGCACACATCCGATTTCAGGGGCGCAGACGAGGTCGAGGTGGAATGGGACCGGGAAGAGGTTGCGGACAATTGATATGTTACAATTGCGAAGGGCCAAGACATTATGCCCGCAATTGTACGAATCCAACGTGACCATCATGCTTGTACTGTACATTATTTGATCATGAGACATAGGACTGTCCAATATTGATAGCGAGGTTGCGCGATAAAGGAGCACTCCAACCTCCCCTGACTCAAAACTTGTAAATGATGAGGTCTGAGCTGCACGAGGAAGACCCTAATGTAAATATCGTGCTCCGAAGTGGTATTACAATAGGGGATAACAAAGGCAAGCAACCTGAAGAAAGCACCTGGGTTTGTAAGGCTCCAACGAAGGAACCAAAATTTGATTTGGAGCGCGCTAAGGAGACCTTCATGGAAGCTTAGAGGAGCTTCGTTGATAACTCCACTTCAGGAAGTAAAGACAGACTGGAGCAGGAAATGGACCCGTTGATGCTCACTACATTCTTGGAGACATGCATGAAGTTGCTGCCTCACAACAAGGTTGTAAAGGGGCTGCAAGAACTCATAACTAGATGCGCTGGGACCACGCTAGGAGAACCGCGTGTAGTCCAGAAGCTCGAAAAGCACATGATGTGAACAGGAAGGGAGATGAGATTGACCACACAGATCGGGGAATATGAGATGGATCAAGTGATTCTGGACCTAGGATTGGACGTGAACGTCCTGCCGAAGTAGACATGGGAGTGCATGAGCAGGCCTGCGCTGCAATGGTCTCCTATCCAACTCTGAATGGCAAACCAACAAAAGATCCTACCTATGGGGAGGTTGTAGGGAATCACAGTAGACATCGAAGGAGCAAGCGTGCTAGCAGATTTCAAAGTGATAGAGATTGTTGATGACAACAATCCCTACCCCGCGCTATTGGGAATAGATTGGGCCACTGACATGAATGGAGTGATAAATCTAAAGAAGCGCAAGATGATCTTTGAGAAAACGTCACTACGCGTAGTGGTACCTTTAGACCCTATAGAAGGATTGCGGTACACAGAGCCAGTGCGTGACTATGACATTGACGACAATATGAACTGCATCTACAAGATAACCTCGTGGGAGCAAGATTGGGTAAATCCAACCGCGGATGGGCGAATCTCTTGGAAGTGAAAAAGCTCTTGCACACCAAATTCTGACGAGGAGATAGAACGATGGCATAATCGGTTACACGAGGTAACCGTGCTCAACTGTAACATGATGACAAGGTCGTTGCATTGTGTGGCAATAGAGGTAAGAGATCTGCCTACATATGATGGGTTGAGTGAGGTGGTTGACTTCCTGAACAAATTTGAAAAAGAAGTACCGGAACAGTAGCATTTAGAAGCTCTAAAATGGGTACTGAGAGCTACACCCGCAAGATGGTGGGATACACACCAAAGAAGTTTTGAGGATTGGCGCGAATGCAGAAGGATGATGCACATGCGGTTTGGGAAGCCTCAGATGTGATTGAAAGACAAGTATGACGGATGAACCAGCCCGCACACCCACCTATCCAGGTGGATACATGCATATGGTGCAAAACTTGCGTGAATTCACACCATCCTTGTGATAGGAGACATGATCAGTAAGCAGGTACGGGTAAGGAAATGGCGCGAATGACCCCTTCATATGGGACCATGAAGTATGGAAAAACCAAGTGCACAGAAGAATATCCACGCAGAAACTTTTAACAAAGTACGTGAAACACTGAACCAGGTCCACAATGCGAGGCGGACTAACTAGGACCTATGTGTACCAGCAGTTCTCTGGGCTTATAGGATCGCGTGCAAAAACCTGACAGCACAGGCACTCCCAAGGCTAGAGTATGAAGCAACCATAGTAAGCCCTATGATACTTGGAGAACTTAGACCGCACATGATAGCACTGATAGATACGACGGTTCGCGGAACCTTGGAAGTAGAAATCGAATAGGAAAATCTCGGACTCCAAGAACTTGAAGAAGAAAGGATATGATTAAGGAAGAAAGGCGCTCTGGTGGACACAAAAGTCAAGAACCTGGAGGACGAAATAAAGGAAGATTTTCTAAAAAAAGCCAGGGTGATAAGGTAGGATGCGTACGATCATGATGACAGGTTTAAGGCCTATCGCCGCAAATTGATTAGTCTGATGCCTTGGCTTGGACTGCACATTGCTAAGTGTATTGACCAACATAGCGTTTTGTAGATGGTAAAGTGCGCAGTGCCGACCTTAACAATAAAAGGTGGGTATTCTCCAGGAAACATGATGGATGACAAGATTAAACTTTTCAAGGGTGGTGCGACCACCTGACTAGCCGAAGGAAGGACAGTCTTAGTGCTCCAGGCAGTTGAAAGGGAGTGTGGGACTATAAACTATTCTGCCTGGGAGCTACGCGATGTTGGAGCTGCGTGCAAAAGAAAAGAATCACAAGGTCTGTGACTGCATGGGGGGCTGCCCCGTAGGTTGACCAAAAAGTGACCGTTGAAGTCATTATTCATGATGGGATGCTCGACTTGAGACCAAATGGAGCGAGTGGCAGGCATTTAAGACGCGATTTATGGGCAATATTTGGGAAAATCTGCCACCAAGAGAGCATTAATGAACCCGATTTGGGGGGAACGGTCGAATTCAAATTCAAAAGGCACTATAAATTACAAAGGGCTATCCAGCAAATGACACTTGGTCATTTGCGAATTGAGCTATTGAGCAGAGCCCTGATTGTTGTGAGCTGAGCATTGATTGAGACCTTGAGTTCGCGAGTGCTAGATTCTTGGATAGATACGATGAAAACAACTGAGGATGTTATGGATATAATAGAAATGACCACCGAGGAGGCCACACAGGCCTTGACTATGGGGGATGCTCCGGAAGGAGCACTAGTGACATCAAATGAGGCCGACAAGCCTACAATTAGCGCACTGAAAGTTTTTGGTCTCAATATGGCTGCACTCCTGTTAGAGACCTTATATGTTTTGCAGGATGGGATAACTGCAGAGCTGCAAGCTAGGGAGCGCCACACACTGCAAGTCCTCAGTGAGCAGAAAATCAATATCAAACAATTGAGCTTGCAACACGATGAAGTGGTGTCGCAGAATCAACAGCTGGTACAAGTAATAGACGACGCTTGCCAAAGTGTCTTGGAGCTGGCCATCCTAGCAGACAGCCAGTAGAGGCGCGGATCCATAGGTTAGAAATAGGGGTACGTGAAGCGAGGGAAGAAATGACAAAGATGTAGCTAAAGTTGAACCTTCATATCACCAAGCTGCGGCTAAAGGTGCAGCTGTCCACCCCCCTGGGAAATCAGAGAATAGCGCGCTAGCGCTATCATAGTGGGACTGGAGGAAATTGGCAGTGCAGTGCAAGACTATACCAGCATGTTGGAAGAATCATTTGAGGTCCTCACAAATCTGCAGGAGGACCCCAACATCCAGCGCTTAGAGAAAGATGCGCGAGAACTCCAACAATAGTATGACAATGTCAAAGGAACTACGAAAATAGTGGCCCTCACTCAGAGGCTTGAGTGGATACAACAGGCTAAAGTGCTAAAAGAACAGGTGGATGCAACACAACACAAGGAAGCAGTCCTAAAGGTGCGCGTTCAGCCTTGGATCGACAAGGCCTTCACCATGACAGCAGAAATTGAAGGCAATCTCACACAAATGCAAGGGATGCACGCACTGATGCAAAGAAGCACTTCTGACATAGAGGTCTCGGAACCACATATGCAGCAGATCCAGCAAGCAACAACTCAAGGTGTTGCTGACCTTGCCGCAGTTCGAGAACAGTTGGAGGGACTCCATGCAAAGATATCCGCATCGACAAAGTGACTTGAGGGCGAGTCATGATGTTTGCGTTGGGGGCATGTTGGGCATGGAATCCCCCCAAGGCATGTTTTGGGGCTTAAAGCCCAAGCTTTGACCAAATCTTGTTGTAAAAGCTCCGCGAATTGCAGATGTGGGGCGCGAAAGTATAATAGAGTCATAGGGTTTTCCACCCAAGTTTTTGTAATGTAATGTCGGCTAGATAGACCTACCCATGGTTCGCAGACCATGGGATTGTATAAATAGAGTGAGGATCTAAGTGTAAAAGATAACTAGTGAAGAAACAAATGGAGGCATGAGAAGTCTAAGTGATTGAGTCAAAGTGTAAAAGTGTGTATGTGGGTCGTAGAGTAGGAGAAGGCTCTGCAGCTGAGTGCACGGACCCCCGCAGCTGAGTGTGCAGGGTAGGTCAAGTCTGTAACCGTTGGAGAATCAATAAAGAGAAGTCTTACTATAATTCTGCGTATCGTTTCCTGGTTTAATGCATGATTGGATATAATATTGCAAGTATACTGTTTATTTACTACGCGAACCTGTATGAATGTTTTGTATTGTTAAGTATAACTTAAGACATTTAAGTAGGCAAATATGTTTAATTAATATTGGAAGATAAACAAGATCTCGGGTAACATCACAGAGCGCGACACATCCGCTGGTTAGGGCTGCGAGAAGGCAGGATATCAGGCTGTGAGGAACAAAAGGTGTGTGAAGCCACCTGCGTGCATGAACAAACAAAGGACTAGTCGAACCTCATCAGACATCTCAAGTGTTCAGAAACCTGATTCTAGCACCCTCCCATACTACTTCGGGTGAGACCTCAGTCCGCGCTCCGCGGATTGTTGCCGAAAGGGCCAATAGTACAGGGATTTGTTTGGCTAATTAACTTTGAACCTGGATCAAGCCCCAACAAGCCAACATAGCCCAACTATGTGGCTCCGAAGACCTATGAAGTTGAGAATTATGACAAAACATGCCTCCTAGAATCCTACAAGAATTGAAATGAAAGCCCCACTACAGCGAGGGATTCCATTACCCACGTTGAAAATCCACTGTGACAGAAGCCAAAAAGAGCCATAGAGTAGCCAACCCATCGACGCCAAGATCCCTTTCACACATATACTCCCTTCCCAACCACCCACAAAAGTCCTGATGATAAGAAGGACAAAAAAATGCTAGCTACGAGTAAAGCATTGACTACTGCAATGAACAAACAAATAACTCAACTAAAACCAGCAACCCACCATAGAACGACAGATAAAACCCAAAAACACTCTCCTTCAGAAAGGATCCCACAACACTGGAAATTACTATTCCCACCACCCCTGAGAAAAGAAAGAGACCAAAATTCAGTACCAAAGAGCACCTAGAGAGATGTAATTACCTAAAGACAAGCCCAATTCTTTATGGGAGTAGTTGAAAAACCATGACGTTTTGCCTCCAGTCCTGGATTATCCACACTTGTCCTCCAGGGGTCTAGTTGATGTAGCACTTCATCCCTACTCTGTCTAAGGCATAGACAAAGGTCCCATGTTAATAGGCGGACTACTACACTACATTCCATGTTTCCATAATCGATTAGGGTGCCACTAGATGAGTTCTCCACCTAAGATAGAGTTGAGAGGGCTCCCACAGTCTACATTCTGAAAATCCCCCATAGCTTACATGACCAACTTTCCCAACATTCATCTCCCCTATTTACAAGGCATACCATATGATCACTGCTCTAGGTAATATGCTCTGCATTAACTTGAGAATGGTTTGGTGTGAAACCCAACATTCTACTTGCTCACCATGTCTCCTGATTTTGAATTTCATGTGGAGATGGAATTAAATCTCCTATCTACCCCATGTTTTCCTCATTGTCCAACCCTTGCATAGATAGGAAAATGTATGTTTCAAATACAATAACAAGTTATGTTAGTTATCTTCATTAATTATCATTATACTAATTATAATTAAATATATTAAATATAAATGTCCTCTAACCCTCACACAATTACTTTCTGTTATGCATTTAAATATAATTGTTTTTTTCAAAGGAATGGTTAATGTTTTTATATTAGAAAGAGAGATTGGTTTTCGAGATAGAACCCTTACATATTTCATCTACTTCCATAATGATACTACATTCATATGTCTAAAATATTGAGAGCCTATTTTTGTGACATTTTTTTTTCTTCGGTTATTCTTAAGAGATGCCTATCATATTCTCTGTTGTTAGCCTCTCTCATAAAACAATAATAAATCCAAAAATAATTTATTATCATAGGTTATAAAATGGAAATAAAATAATTATTAATTTAAGAAATTAAATTAATAATTATTATTCTAGAATGATTAATTAATGGAGACAAATAGAAATTAGTATATTGTTGTAACAAGATATGACTCTCCAAATGTGTCGTATCTTAGGCTCTATTTTAGGAGATTAGTTAGCTAGTTGGATTGAATAGCATTTAATGTAAATGGACACTTGTTATTTAATAAGTGATCCATAATTAGAGGTAGTTAGGACATGGAGCTTATAAATAGCTCATTGCAAGAGTGTTTGGTAGTTCAGGTGTAAGCTCTTGCAAATCAATTATGTAATTATTTTTTCTAATTAATAAAATTATGTGTCTAAGGACACTTCTGCCATTATTGTGGTATCAGAGCAAGGCTCATGATTGCTGGGATCATGTGACAAAGTTTGAGTGTTAAAAATTCTGCGTGCAATTGAAGAGGAGAGAGTCGCTGCTAGGAGAGATTTTCTAATGGAAGGAGTGCGAGGGTTGAGATCGACAAGCCATCATATCTATAAGCTATTTTCTCAATGACCCTCTCGATGCTTCCTATCTGTCTCTCACAACTCTTCGGTGTCATTTATTTCTTTCATTTCCATACAAACCCTTAAGCTTTCACGTAAACTTTCCCCAAACTCTCTGCGTTCATATTGAAGTTTCTTGGTCCCAACTGCTTAAAATTCCGTGGGGATTTAATAGTTTAAAGCTCGAATCCCTCAGGTTTTTGTTTTTCTCTGAACTATTATTAGAACCCAACTGTATTGGATGTCGAAGTAATTCGTTCGCCCTTAAAATATTCCTCTCAGGGGTTTTCTCTACAAGTGTTTTAACAAGGGTTTTACAGAAGGCAGACACTTCTTTGATTCATTTGTTGCCCCAAGTTTGCGCCTACGGTGTATTTTTTAGTGGCTTCGGTGGTGTTTTGCTAAAAATGTGGAGATGCTAAAAGTTTAGAGAGAAAGGTCCGCATTTTGGAAGCCAACAGTTGTAGCAGAACTTGCAACGAGCGTTGATCAATCAAGTTGCATTCACTCTCAATAATTCTTCGATTGAAATATTGAATGCTCCCTCGAATTAGTAGGATGGCACTGAACTGTTCTGCAGGTATTACATGGTTTGTGATATTTGGGTTTTTAAAGACTGCCTGGAGAATGGATTGCAATGGAGATTTGATGGTTTGATTGTTCGCATGGATAAAGACTACGAGTTGTGTGCATCACATAGCTGCATATTCCATGGATGTGATTAATTGTGCAAATAATTCTGGGAGTGGTGCGATTGAAGGAGGCCAAAGTCTATATACCTGAGTGGTGTTATGAAGCCTGTGAGAGCCACCAAGAAATATGATCAGAAGAATCTGTGTACTGAACCAAGGGAACTGTGAGCTGTGGAGATGGCGATGGTAGTTGTTGTTTTCTCCATTTCAGAGCTGTTGGATCATGGAGGAGGGCAAGATCCTTCCTTGAGTCATTCGAATCTAGCAAGATCCTTCCTTGAGTCCTTCCTTGAGTCATTCGAATCAATGGTTCAACTCCATTTATTTCTGAGCAGAAATAAAGACACGGATTTCCTGTGATCTGGTCAAAATCCTCATTCTCAACAGAGTAATTATTTTAGAGTTTATCCCTTTAATTGACTAAACGAGATCTATCACCAGCTGGGCATATCACTCATTGATTTGGCAGATCGTGGAGTTTGATGTATGAAAAAATTCGGAATAAATTAGTAAGTTGTGACTCAATCATTCGTTGGGCAAATTAGTTTTCCTCTTGGTAGATCAAAGTTTCTGAAGTACCAGTGCGAATTACTTATTCTGGGCGTGCTTCCTTCCTGCTGGTCATTTAAATCTCTAAGCTAAATCATGGTAATTCTGATCTTGGCCATTGTTTAAATTTTGGGTCAAAATAACCTTCATTTCCCAGCTAACTTTATTGACCCACGTGTTGGGTATTCTTTGTGTTGAGGGACTGCGTGTAGCATGTGATAAGGAGGGTTGAGTTCTGGTCACATTTTTACCTGTTGCCAAATGCTGGTTGGGTTTCTTGTTGATGGTGTCAAAGTTGACTGAGTAAGTGGGCCGAGTTTGCTTATCAGTTGTTTGAATCTTTTAGTTGCTGGGCAATAAAATATTTGGTTCTCATTCATGTGCATGTTTTTAGTTTCTGCTGACCTTGCCATCAAGTTACATTTTAAACGATTCTTCAAAGAATAGCAAAAATAAGGAGGGCATTGTTGCAACAAATGTTGCCAGATTTGATAGAACCGCATGAGAGCTATTGCTAGGGAGTTAAAAGTAATATGAGAAGGTGCATTTTTTTTTAAGAGGTAGCATGATTTTTTATAAATAAGTTGTTGTTTTTTTTTTGGTGTGATAAGTTGAATTTGGAGAGGCTTGAAGTGATTTTTTGGAGCGATAAGGTGAATTTTGTAATATTTTGGAGTGATAAGTAAATTCTTTTTTAGAGAAAAGTCAATCATGTACTTCAAAGTAATATTTTATTTTGAGAGAGATTTTGAGAGATTGAGTTAGTGCATGCAATTTTAGAAGACAAGTTGCTTCAAGCATTTGTGAGCTTAACATTCTCATTACTTGAGAAGTTGAAGAGTGATGTACTCCAGCGATTAATAAAGATATCGTTTTTGTGGTGATTGTGTCCTAGATCCGCCCGAAATTGAATAAGGGGATCTAAGGTACACTATGTGTGTTTGATGGCGCATGTGTTTTATGGCTTCATGTTGTTGCTTATGATTTGTGTCTAGTTTTGACACATAAATGATCCCATTTACCACACACATAAAGTTCAATACAAGCAAGCACAACACATGTAACGAAGTAGCTTCAAGGAAGGTTAATTAAGCTCAACACGTGCATTTGCGTCACTACAACAAATAATCAAAGATTTTCAACATCAACATTCTACATCAACAAACAAATTCACTCAAATACAATCAAGTTCATGAATCTGCAAACTCCAGCATTTCAAAGCAAAGTCTACATCACTACAATCAAGTTAATGAATCTCTAAACTTCAACGTTTCAGCGCACAGTCTACATCAACATTATTGAACTTGTAATCAAACTCAAATTACATTGAATTGTAAGGGTGCATTCTCGGTTGAAACCGACACTCAAGTCTTGAATTGAGTCAAATTAAATTCGTTGTAGTGAGTCATTGAAATCATTGTAAGCTTTTTTGGGTGCATTTTCGACAGTGTTCGACACCCTTCCTTTACAGCAAAATCAATTGAATGCATGACTTTTTACTCTAAAGAAAACAAGAAACAAGTTTACATCTCCTGCAAGCGAGCGTGATTATTCATTCAACCAAATTGCATTAATTCAGTGCAAAAATCAACACATCAAGCGAGCCAGAGTGAAGTTTATTGCAGTAATCATCAAACAAGTAAAATCAATCAAGTAAGTTGATATCGACATCAAGCGAGCATGGCTATTCATTTAAGTGAACATGAATTCATCAAGTAAGTCAAGTGAGCGCTTAAACAAACGCGATCTTCATCAAGCGAGCGTGAATTCCAGAGTTTAAGCGAGAAAATTTTACAACTCTAGCAAGTGCAATCAACAACAAATCAAGCGAGTGTGCCATTCAAGTCACATTCAAGCGAGCTTGTCCTTCAAGTGATATAGTTCAAAGTACGACATCTACGACAAGAGAGCCTGATTTCAAGTGAGCCAGTTTAGATGGCGCAACATATTCAGTTGTTAAACATTCTTCACAGTTTGATCATCTCCAGTGATGAAGACATGGTGCACATAAGCAAAGAAACGCTTGCTGATCTTTCACGACATCTACAAAAAACACATGAAACCATTGAATTTCTTCAACTCGAGTCACAACTACAAAGAGATGAGCTGCAACAAAAGAGTGCTTCTTCCAAGTCATTCAACCATACAGATGAAGATAAATATGTTGATTCCAAATCACTCATCCAAACAACTTCAAGTGTCGAAGTTGTTCATGATCAAATTAAAGTTTCTTCCAAACCCATTATCAAGCCCTGGGAAGAAATTCAAAATAACAAGAATCGACGAGGCTTAGGATATGTCATTGATGACACCAACTTACATATCCCAGATTATTCCAAGCCAATTAAGTTTTTGAGTGCAGGATTTCTTGACCAACTCGTCTCAGTAGGTTATGAGAAAATTGCAGACAAAGAGAATTGCATGCAACCTGAAGTTCATGTTCAACCAAAATGTTCTCATTGTCAAAGAACAGGTCATATGGACGAACAGTGTTTTGATCTCCATCCTTGTTGCCATTGTGGCAAGCCCAATCATTCCTCAAAAAACTGTCGCAACCAACAAAAATCAGCCAGATTGAAGATACATTATGAATGGATCGATCCTTGGGAATGGTCATCCACAGTCAAAAGATTGTCTCAATTCTACAACCGACTACAATCATACATAGTGCAGCCAGCCGTAAACCGATGATGGTACTCTCCTGCAGTTGAACGAGGGAGTACAACAGTGAAACTCTCCTACACCTGAAGGGGGGAGTGCAGATATATTTTGGAGAATATTGTCTCTCCTTTCAGCGAACAAAGGGGGGAACTGTCAATGAAATTGACAAGTGGTTGTTCGACTAAAAGTCTCGACAACATCAGTGAAGCAGCAAGTGGGCATCTTCATCAGCCAGTGGGCATTTGTCATCAGCAGTGAGCATCAGCAAATTCGCCAGTGGGCGATCGACAAATTGGGTCAGTGGACACCAGATGCTGTTTTCAAACAAAGGACAGTTGGATCCTTTTGCGGCTTGGCACATGATGGAGTTGTCAAGCAACATTCAGAGATGAATCATGCATGCAGCTGATTCATGTTCTCTTCAGATTTGAGTTTTTTTCCAGCATCCAGATTTGGCAATTTTTTCACGCAATGCTTTTGAGGATCAACATGAGAACTTGGAAGATGGTTCCTTGTTCTTATTTTGGATTTATCATTGAGGGGGGGAATGTTAGCCTCTCTCATAAAACAATAATAAATCCAAAAATAATTTATTATCATAGGTTATAAAATTGAAATAAAATAATTATTAATTTAAGAAATTAAATTAATAATTATTATTCTAGAATGATTAATTAATTAATGGAGACAATTATAAATTAGTATATTGTTGTAACAAGATATGACTCTCCAAATATGTCGTTTCTTAGGCTCTATTTTGGGAGATTAGTTAGCTAGTTGGATTGAATAGCATTTAATGTAAATGGACACTTGCTATTTAATAAGTGATCCATAATTAGAGGTAGTTAGGACATGGAGCTTATAAATAGCTCATTGCAAGAGTGTTTGGTAATTCGGGTGTAAGCTCTTACAAATCAATTATGTAATTATTTTTTCTGATTAATAAAATTATGTGTCTAAGGAAACTTCTGCCATTATCTACAAAATACCATTAATAACAAAATGAACCTACATAGTATTAGACATGATCAAAGAAGTGTAATTATCAGGCAGTTTACTAGGTTGCCAGTCCAGGCTATCCTTAAATTTGATTTCATTAGCTCTGGCCTTTTGTTTCTGCCTCTTGTTCTTTTTTCACTTTTTTCTTCCTTGGTTAGTCATTTTTCTTAGCCTTTTCCATTGCAAAATGTTCTATACTAATGTGATTTTTGTCAACCTTTACAACTTGCTATCCATAACTACCAACTTCGTTCTGAATTCTACTTGGAACTTTGCTCTACAAAAGTTCACATTTGGTATTCATGAGCAACTGCAATTATTTTCTCTCCTCCTCTGCCACATTCCTTTGATTAAGGACATTCAATAGTCCTTCTACTCTCTCGAAGAGCCTTTCCAGAAGTTTATTCATGTGTGCTTGCTCATTTACTTGAGATGGTGTGCTTGAATTCTCCATAATATGGTTGTGTCATTTTATAACTTCAATCCCTATACATTCTTCACATCTCTTTGTTGAAAGTTCTTAGAACCAAGGAAATGCAAGCTAGAAAACGAACAACACCTTGCTAACAGTTTCCTCTACTCGTTGCCCTCCGCAGAGCTATATGATGGGTACTCAACATTACATAGACTCTATTACACCTAGCACTAAACCTTTCATGTCCTCCTCAACCACTCTCCATCCATCCTAGAGCATTTAATGACTATTTTGTCAAGTCCATGCTCGAGTTGCTCCAATTTCCATGTAAAGATTATGAGTTGATACAGAGGAGATGGAGGATTAATGCTAGTCTAAGTTGAAATGAATGTGGTATCAATACCATTGTTCTCAACACCTTTGAATTCCATTTACCATTGTATATTATTAATATCTGTCAACACTTGTGTGCACGCTAATCATGGATTATGTTCCAATTGTAACTATGATTTGGATAGGGGTACCATTTTGTTAAATTCCATTGCTGGCGAGTTAATATTTTTTATTGATCCGACATTACCTTCATTGGTAAGCGGGCTTGAGCCTTAGAATTTTTGAGATGTGCATGCTCTCCTTTCTCCTTATGCATATTTTCAAGTAATCATCACTATATGCCTTTATATGATGTATTGATGCCATATAATTGATATCAATACTTCATGGCAATGGTGAGTTTATTAATAATCTATTATCCAATTCTAAGCAACTGTGGTCCAGTTTGGTCCCTTTGTTTCCAAATGCATCAACTTTAGGATTCAAATGCCTAATTACATGGAAAAACTCAATTTGTTCAAATAGTTGCAACTAGATAACAATCCTTTGTAATAAGAGTATTAATGTGCAATCCCTTTGCTTTCCATACCCATCAAATTACAATCATTGAGTCTCCAGACAAGATGATTTTTGGGATTTTCCATGTGCTTTCTAATTCTAATCCTTACTAGAGGGAAAGATATCCACCATGGTTTTTAGTTGCAATACCCAAACCTCAAACATGTTGTATCTCTATTTTTTCATTGGGACAAAAGACACTCCTACTCCTTCCACCCCACTTTTAAATATATAATAAGATATCCTTACTTAAACATATTCCCATACATTAATTTACTTCATTTAATTACAAGATTATTATTTAGATATTTTTGGATTTTTATTTGGTGATTCAGTATGTAAAAATATTACTAGAATAATAAGTTTATATAAATTCTCTTCATTATATAAATTTAAAATTTTATCATATTTAAATTAAAAAATCTCTTAAAAAAATTATGTAAATAAAGATTAAAATATATTTTCTTAAATATAAATTTATATAATAAATAATAAAGGCCCATTTCCAAGTTTAATAATGGCCCGCCACCTGTAAATTTATTATACTGATTACATAAAAATCATCATTTTTAAAATTTCAAAATTATTTTATTTATTAAATAATTTTTAATAAATTAATAAATTTTATTTTATATAATTAAAAAAAATATTATTTTTAAGTATTATGATGATGATGGTTAACGTCCATTGAGACCAAATTGGTTTATCGGACCTATAATTCTTAGTTTTTAATTATATGGCTCCTCGTTTTTCTTGGCGAGATTGGCGCTGTAGCTTTCTTTTTTTCTCTATGGTCTTCCAACTTCCTTTATCTTGCATCTCCTTCATCTCTTCTGGCTCTTGAGACATTGGTGTCTTAGCTTCGCGATCTATTGTGTTCGTCCTTTTGGAGATAGTCAGAAAAGAAGTTTGGTCTAGGAAATCTGCTTTACTGTTAAATGAAGATTTATTTTGTGCGGTATTCAAATCCTCATAACTGTTCATTTGTTTGGCGGGGCTTTCTCCCTGCGTGTCTTGAGAGTTGTTTCTTTCGTGCCCGATTTCTTGTGATTCAGAGTTTTCTCCAGAGTATTCTTCTTTGATGACAGTGTAGTGTTCTTTTCGTGCTCCTTCCCACCATGTAGATCTGTGGTGGTTTTTTCTAGCAGAATTTTTCTGGGAGGCTTTTGGGCAATTTTTGGCTAGATGGCATGTCTCAAAGCAAGATCGACATCTAAAGAGGACACTTTCATAATCGAGTTTCTGGTTCCACACATAGTCTTTACTTGTTCGGTTTATTTTAGCTAGGCATCCAGCGCTGAAGTCCATTTCCACACAGATGCGTGCATAAGTGGTTCTGGCATATTCCTCTGTTCCTTACACAACTTCCATGAAAATAACAAATATGTATTTAGCAAAAACAAACACAAATATTACATATAATATATGTATTTAACAAAACAATGAAACTAAACATAAAAATCATATCAAATATATAAAAATATTACTATAATAATGGTCAATAATAAAAAAACACAAATCCAAGTTAC
>APFE031124903.1:92174-105946 GCA_000404065.3 Pinus taeda
TTTTGAGTTTTAATTTATTATTAGTATTATTATTATTTAATTTTAAGGTTACAACTAAGTTATACATCATATTGGTGTATGAGACTCTTTTGTTTATGGGACAAGGGACCTATTTCCACATAATGATTTGACTACTAAGTTTAGCAAGATATACATATTCTACTCAGCAAAGCATACATACTCTACCCCCTCTAATTTTTAACTTATAACCTCTTAAGAAGAAATGCCTCTTAAAAAGAACACATGCTCCTAACCATTAAACCCACTCAAACTGTATCTATACATTAAAATATTTAAACATAATATATTCAATATACACTATATAATAAAACATAATCTTCAAATATATTTTTAATGAATACATGATTTCCAATTATCATATTTTTATGTCCAGGGATGTTGTGTCCAAGAATGTTGAGAGGAATAACAAAACACCTTTCATATTTATTTAATACTATGTATTATGTATTGCAAGTGAAGAGTGAGTCTATATTAAAATATATATTACATTTTAAATGGGTTTATTTTATATAAAATTATTAATTTTTTTAAAAAAGATTAAAAATAATAATTTATATGGGCTTTTAAGAAATATTTTTTAAAATATTTTTTATTTAGAGAATATTTTTTTATTTAAATATAAAATATTAAAAAAATATAATATTATTTTTAATAATAATATAATCAATAATTATAAATAATAGTTTTTATATAATTAAAATTATTAAAAATATATTTTTATTAAATCAATTATATAGTAGTAATCTATATTTCTATTATAAATATTTTTGAAATAATTAAACATCAGATTAATATAATTTATTTAAATTAATTTGTAAATATTTTCAAAAATGATATAAATTTGTTTATTTTTTTAACTAAACATTCTAAAATAAGATTTTTTTTTTTTTTTTTTTTTTTTTTTTTTTTTTTTTTTTTTTTCTTTTTTTTTTTTTTTTTTTTTTTTTTTTTTTTTTTTTAAAATATTAATTTTTAGTTTCCATATACAATTAATACCATCACCATTAGCATTAATAATCTCCCAATAGTTTAATATTTTCTAATATCATATGTAACCAAAATATTTAACTCAATCCAAAGTTACAACAACATGTAAGAAGAATAGACTAGGGAACTCAATCCAAAGACACTTTTCCATTCAGACTACCACTTAATCCACTACAGATCTGTTGCATCAAATATCAACAAGAATAGACTAGGGAACTCAATCCAAAGACATAACAACAAGAGGTTGAAGTTCAGCAGAATAAGGGTTATTGCTTTTCCATTCAGACTACCACTTAATCCACTACAGATCTGTTGCATCAAATATCAACAATGTAAACTTCATGACAAGGCATAAATTATGCTATTGGCTAAAACTTAAATGAACATTTACATGATAAGAAGGAATCCGATGCTTACATAAAATTTAAATGAGCTCAAAACCTTTGGATATATGTTTACCTTTTTGTGCAGATCACTGTTAACAAAGCAAAAAAAAATCATATAACAACCAATAAGAATTCCACAAAACATTTTTTTTAGTGACTATCCTCTAACAGTGAGTGTAAATCACATGATGAGATGGAAATCCCATTAAGAATTCCACAAAATATTTTTTTGTAGTGACTATCCTCTAACAGTGTAAATCACATGATGAGATGGAAATCCCATCACAGCTAAAATTGAGATGAAGATTCACGATATGATATGATGGAAATTATATGAAGCCAAAATGTGTGTTCACATGCCTACCTTTTTACTATGTATGTCATTATTGACCATAAAATCATAGAACAAGTTTATATGATTCCACATAATCACAAAGAGAAAATAATTTCAAACATAAGATAAGTTAAATTAGTGTATATAGTCATGTTTGTATATGATAAGCATTTTGAAGATAATGCTTTGTTTTGCTTTATATCATAAGTAATTTGAAAATGTTTTTTTGTTTTTTTATGTAAGAAAATGATTGTCTCAATAATTTTGAGTCACAATAAAGATAGAATCAACAAAATATCTATATCATTTAAGAGATATGATAATAATATTATACAAAATATAATTATAGAGATATGATAATATATATTATATATTTTTATAGGTAAAAAATAATGAAATGATTAATTGAAGTATGATGTGAGATTTTATAGTATAAAGTTACATGTAGTTATGGTTATATGTGGATAGATATTTTTTTAGTGGGTGATAACTTTTATTGTATAAAGTTAAAAGGATAATAGTTATAGGGTTTAATTTCTCTTTCACTTAGGTTTTAGGTCTTATTATTTCTAGACATGTTAGTCTAGCTTGTGTGGTAAAAATTTGAACAAGCTGAAAATAGTGGCAAGCATGTTTAAATATCTTGATATTGAGGTGAGTAGTGGTAGTTGTTATGATTTAATCCTAAATATTGTACAGAATAATACTCTGAAGTTACCCATTGAACACTCAAAAAATCGAGCAATCGTCGAACGAGAGCTCTGCAACCCTCGCACATCTAAGACTCTGCCATGCCCTAAACTAAGCTAGGAAACTGATTTCTTGACTATTCCAGTATCTCAGCAAGCATGTGGGTCATTAGAAAGGCCGGGATGACAAAAGAAGTAGGGAAGGAGGGGGCGGGGGGGATCACCTCCTACCGGGATGCTGCAGCAAGCGATTCCCACCAAAAATCAAACACCCAGCCGCAAGACCAATAAACAAACCAGACAAATGGCCCTCTCCTCGGGGCGTGTTGGCAAGCTCGTAGTAGGGGAAAATCCTTGCCATGTGCAACAGAGAAACCAAGATTCGTTATCCTGATGAACAAATTGGAAAGATATAGAAGCTTCTTGAAGGACCACGCGATGATCTGCAAGTTCATAGGAGTGTGGTTGATGGAGAAGGACCTCATCAAGTGGATATAATAGAAGTGGCAACCCAAGGGCCATATCGAACTCAAGTTGGGAGTCATAGGCTTCTTTACGGTAATCTTCTCAAACTTGCAAGATAAAGAAAGATTATTTGAAAATGGCCCCTATTTCCATTATAATGCTGGTCTGTTCATGCGATATTGGGAGGAATGATATGACCCCAAAAAAGAGAAATTCTTGGTAGCCCCGGTATGGGTAAGACTGTTTGGCCTCCCAATGGACTTATGGGATCTAGAAATTCTAGATGGCTTTGGGAACACGATAGGAAAATTTGTCAAAATAGCAGAAACCACAAAAAGAGGCTGATATACATCCTATGCGAGAATCTTTGTATATATAAACATAGCAGAACCCATACCCAAATTAGTGGATCTAGAATACCATGAGGATGTATGGCAACATACCCTAGACTATGAGCATATCCCGTTCAGATGCCAAAGGTGGCATGAGTATGACCATTTATTCAAGGAATGCCCACTGAACCAGGAAGAGGCGGAGAACAAGGATAAATAGCTAAAGACCCCATAGGATGGAAATGAGGGGTTCCAAGAAGTTAAAACTAAGAGGAGGCAACCAAAGGGACCCCATAACCCAGAAAAAGAAAACCAAGCCCAGTTGAGTAGTAAAAACAAATATGAAATATTATAGGTGGAAGAAGAAGCATAAAATGAGACCCAACCCATGGATTGTCAAGAAAAGGAAAAGGGAGCAATCCATTCAAGCAAAAACAACACCTAAGCGGAAAGCTCAAAGATACCTCACAGACAACGATGAACAGGTAGGGATGGAAACCACTATAATGGAAATCGACCGAAGCAAGGGGGAGGAGCTTAGTATGGAAAATTAATTCCTTAAAAAATTGTTGAATGAATGGAGACACTTAGATGAAAGATTCATTCTGGAAGACCAAAAGAAATTGTACAAAGATACTTTTCAACGATATCAAACTAAGAAAGGACAGGGACAGGTCGAGATTGTAGAACAACTGGGAATGCACCAGGAAAACCCCCAGGAGTATCAAAACAAAGCAAAAGGTGGGAAGAAAAGAGGCCGGAGAAATCTACAGGAATCAATATAGATAATGGGAGAAATGTTGGTGAACACAGGTAGGGTGGTACCACTATCAACGATATATCAACAACTAAATAAAGTTTCCAAATGGTAGTAATATCCTGGAACATAAGAGGCCTAAACAACCGAGGAAAACAAAGTTAGTGGAGCGATTGAAAAAAGAAAAACCACAAATCATGCTTCTCCAAGAAACTAAGATCACAGGAGAAAAACTAGAAGAGATCTTGAGAAAGATGAAACCATGGCATGTGCGAATGGAAACAGATGCAAAAGGAAGTGCAAGAGGGATATAAATTTTGTGGAATCCAGCAGAAGTAACAATAAACTATTGGATTGGCATGAAACACGTCGTCACAGGTCGATTCCGCCTCATAGGAACTAAAGATTGGTTCTTCCTCTCAGCAGTTTATGGCCCGCACATCCCAATTGAAAAGGACAACTTCCTACAAAGTATAAATATCCTAAACCAAATGCACGATGAAAAGCTATGGCTAATAGCAGGTGACTTGAACCTGATAACATCGTTAGAAGAGAAAAAAGGAGGAATTAGAAGGGAGGAGCCAGAAATGGAACAATTTAGGGACATCCAAGAAGAGCTTCACCTGGTGGATATCCCAACAATTAATGGAAGATATACGTGGAACAATAGACGAGGAGGAAATAGGCAAATTGCATCTCGCCTTAACAGATTTTTGGCAACAGAAAATCTCATCAGCAAAGATGTTTACTATGAGGCCTCCATCCTACCATGCTTGGGCTCGGATCACTGGTTGATTAGATTATAAGTGGATATGAAACAAGGGAAAACAAAGAGACCCTTCAGGTTTGAAGCCTTTTGGTTAAGAGACCCAACCTTCACTGGAAAATTGAAGGAATGGTGGAAATAAAGTGAGAAATAAGGTAGAAACCTAATGCATACTTTCCAACTCCGACTCAAATATCTTAAAGGTAAAATAAAAAAATGGAACAGGGAAGAGTTTGGTAACATGCAACAGGACAGGAATTGATTCAGGATAAGATGAGGAAAGTGCAAGAATAGATAATTAATGAGGGAAGAACTGAAACCCTAGTAGAGGCAGAAGGACAACTGCTAAATAAATTAGAGGAAAGAAGGCAACAAGAGGAGATCCTGTGGAAACATAAATCAAGAACCCAATGGTTGAAGGAAGGTGAAAGGAACTCTAGATTTTTTCACAAAGCGATGATTCAATACAGGTAGCTTAACAGGATCTTGTCCCTAGTGGATCAGGAAGGAAACCAGCTTATTCAAAAGGAAGAGATGGAGAACCTGCTATTTCACCATTTTCAAAACTTGTTGACTGAACCCAACATAGATAGGATGGAGAATATATCCAAACTAACTCGGCATATTCCCCAATTAGTGACCAGGGATCAGAACCTGGTCCTCCTAAGGGAAATATCTAAGTCTGAGGTGGAAGAAGTTATCAAAGGCCTTGTGAAAAACAAAGTACTAAGCCCAGATGGGTTCACAACGGAGTTCTTTCAGGCTACATGGTCGTTCATGGGAGATGATATTGTGGAAATCGTGGAGGAGTCGCGACACAATAAAATAATGCATCTGGCCATGAATTCCACCTTCCTTTCCCTCATTCCCAAAACCAACCACTCGGAAGAAGAACCGCAAGGTTTCATACCGATAGCACTCTGCAATATAATATACAAAATAATGGCCACAATCATGGTGAATCGCCTCAAACCTATCCTACCTAGCTTAATCTCTCAAGAACAAGTAGGATTTTTTAAAAGGAGACAAATAGTGGATGGACTTGTTACGGCTCAGGAGGCAATACACTCCCTAAAGAGTAAAAAAACTAAAGGGATGTTGGTAAAACTAGACTTATTGAAAGCCTATGACAACCTAAAGTGGAAGTACTTACAAGGTATTCTAAAGGCGTTTGACTTCGATTCAAGATGGATAAGTTGGACAACATCGATGATCTCGACCCCGGTATTCTCAATCCTACTCAACAGGACCCCCACTGAGGCGTTCAATGCAACTAGGGGGCTTAGACAAGGTGATCCAATGTCCCTATTCTTGTTTATATTGGCCACTAAAGGATTAGGAAGATATGTAAAAGAAAAAGTGCAAAGTGATCAATTTACAGGTCTTAAAACGTGGGCCAATGATTTGTCATTAACACATCAACAATTCGTTGATGAAATAATGATGTATGGGCAAGCAACCCTCAAGGAAGCCAAAGGCCTGATGGAAATCCTGAACGACTTCACGAGCACCTCTGGGATGGAGATCAATAAGGATAAGTCAGACATCTTTTTCTTTAATACTACAGCCCCATCTCAAGCATTTCTAGTAAGAATTATGGGATTTCGTATTGGAAATATCCCATCGAAATATTTAGGAATTACGCTAAGTGTCCACCAAACTAGAGTGGCGAACAGGAAGACTCTGCTGGCGAAACTCCAAGGGAGAATGCAGAACTAGACCTTTAAATCATTGAATATGCCAAGCTACATTATACTGCTGAAAGATGTGTTTCAGTCAATTCCAATCCACCAATTATATAGTCAAGCGGTCCCCAAAACAGTGTGCCAAGGGATGATTGACATCTTAAAAACAATTCTGTTGCAAGGGCCCAAAACAAAAAAAAATGGGCCTGCTATCATGGAACTGGCTCAGCAAGCCATTAAAATAAGGAGGGATGGGTCTCAGAGACTCGTACATTCTCAATCAGGTTGTGGGGGCAAAGCTATGGTGGTGATGGGTTCAGGGAGGAGCAGACCTGTGGAAGGAAATATGGCGGAGGAAATATGGAATGCCAAGTTTGATCGAAGGAAGGCTAAGGGTCTAAGAAAACATAAAGGGATCGACCATATGGAATTTAGCATCAGAAAATAGAGAACTGATAAGAACTCACAACTTCTAGGAAATAAGGGAAGGAGACAAAGCAAAATTCTGGAATGAGGCATGCCAGCAGAGAGAATAAATTCACAATAGACCTGATTTAGGGGAAATATGTCAGTTCACCAATAGGCTTACAAATCAGACAGTGAGAAATTTTTGGAGCCCAAACACGGTATAACATTGGAGAAAATGGAAGCAAAAACAAGACTAGCCAGGAGATCCTGAATCCACCCAATGGGAAACTTATGAGAAAGAGACGGAAACCTGGAAAATTGCTATCTCGGAAGGGCCAGATATAATAACTTGGTGGGGGTACAAAATCAAAGGGATGTTCACCATTCAAGAAGGCTACCATATACAAGCAGCACACCACCTGCAACAAGGGCCACCTATATGGGACAAAATCTGGCAAGATAAATTATGGTCAAAAATTACTTTCTTCCTGTGGATAATTCGGCATGGGAGAGCACTCACTTAGGATCAAATCTAGATAAAAGGTTTGCAGGGGCCATTGGCCTGTAGTACCTGTGGCGGACACTCTGAATCAATAGAACATCTAATAAACACATGCAGCTACAGCGAAACCCTCTGGAAAAACCATGAACAACTCTTCGGTGTTAGTGACAGGGATCAAATAAACATGAAAGCAACAATGGAAAAATGGAGAAGAAAGCCTTACCAGAACCCCATCTTGAATCGCGTTGGCAGATATCAATAGGATTCTTACTCTGGACAGTGTGGAAGGAAAGAAACAAAAGAACCTTCAGAGGGGAAAAGAGAAAAACAACAAAATTATGGAGAATGATAGTCTAGAATATAAGAGAAACGATCTTAGCCGAGAACTGGTACAAAGAGGACTGGAAAACTAATCCCTAGGAAGGATGAAAAATGGAAGGACTAAACCTAAAACCCAACATGCTAAATCCTAACTCATGGAAATAGAAATCCCCTCACTGTGAGTCTTTAATCATTTTCAAGCGGCCTCAGAAAGACTTCATTAAACTCAACTTTGACGAAGCTGCAAAAGGGAACTCGGGGGTGGCTGGATTTGGAGGAGTGTTCAAGGATGACAAAGGTAATACAGTCCATTTGTTCACTATGGACTGTGAAACTGACAGCAATAACGAAGTTGACCTCTATGCGCTGAAGTGAGGGTTGGAAATCGCAAAGAGGGAAAGGATCCAGAGACTTGAGGTGGAGGGAGACTCGAAGCTGGCAATAGAAATGGTGAAAAAACTTCAGCAAGAACCACGTGGGAGAAGATAATCCAAAGTTGGAGGATGATACAACTAGTCCAAGAAATAGGAAATCTAATTCGAAGGATAAACTACATTGTTCTGACGCATGTCCGCAGATCGAGTAACGTGGCAGCAGATAACCATGCCCACTGGGGGTGTGGGCAAGCCTGCAACAACCTTGTATAAGGGGAGAGTAGTTAAGCCAACTGGAAGGTATGAGAAGTTTAGAGGAAATCCTAGAACTGACAAGGAGAAGGGAGAAAACCCTTGATCAGGATGCGGAAGGTACGAAGCGATGAAGGAAGGTGAGGTGGGCTGTATGACATGGGGGGCCGAGGTGGGAGAAACCACCTAGATGGCTCGAAGGGAAGATGAAGAAGTGGATGGCATAAGGCCACGAGAGTAGGTGGGACAGTAGGCAGTATAAGGCAGTGGGACAACATGCAGTACAGGGTAGAGGCAGATGTGGATAAGGGTGGAGGTGAGAGAAGGCGACGAGGTGTCAAGTGCAGTGGAGGGCAAGCAAGAGCAGATGGCAAGTGACAATGTAGATGGAGTAAACCTACGCCAGGAGCAATCGACAATAAGAGCGGAGTTATGAAGGGAAATTATGGTAGTGTCAGGGAAACCCCATCTCGAGTAAATAAAATGAGGGAATGGGCAATGGAAGGAGGACGAAGGTACGTGGAGAGTCCTTTGGACAATAGGTGGGGCAGCTGGACAAGGAAACAAAAAGGTATGGCAGTTAGGAAAGGAGGCATTTTGCATGAAAAGTGAGAGGGCATGATGTGCTGCGGAAGGTGATGGAAGTGGCCTAGAGGATGTCGAGCTCCAACTGGGTTTCGTCGGCAAGAATTGGTCATATAACGACCAGAGTGTAGAGAATTCTGGAGTCTCAGAACTTACACCATGCCTTAGCCCAAGAACAGGCACTCTGTCCGGAATAGGAGGATTTAAGCTAGAAGGAAAACAGGATGGAAAAGGATGGTAATGAAGCGGGAAAGAGAGAAAATAGAGTAATGGGCAAGGTAGGAAAAAAGACGAAAGGGTTGGAAGAAACCTCCAATAGAGGACCAAGTAAAAGAGGATGGAACACTGGAAAAGAGAATATGCAGAACTTGATAAATGCATATGTGGTAGGAACACCGCTGGAGGTGAAAGCATTAATATCTGAATGGGAGAGGGAGCTAAATGACAATATAGAAAACCAAGAGATCAAGGCAGAGGAAACCATGGTTAAAGACCCCGAGAACACCAAAGGACGTCAAACATTGTTTCGACAAACAATTCAACAATACTGGGTCATGAAGAATATGTTGGCCCAAGCAATGACAATGTATAAGGAACGAGAGGAGTCGGAGGTTGCCAAACCAGCTGAGCCTAGTATGAAGGATCTGCATAGGGAGATCCAATTTGTCCAAATGCAACTGTACCGAAACAACATCACGGTAAACAAGATTGAACAGAGCATCCAAGATATGAAGAGAAGCGAAATCCCGGGCTCCAGTGCAAAAGCCCCAGCTCCAGTGGACTCATTAGATGAATGAAACTGGTCTTCAAGTAGAATTTTGTTTAAATGTCGGCTAGCATTTACTGTTTTAATATGAACCTTATAGTAGATAAAACTGCCAATGTAGCATGGATGGTCACGAAAACTCTCTTTAAATTTTGGACAACATTTGATGCAGACATGTGGCCAACAGACCTGGTTTCTTGCAGGTAGGTTTAGGCCACTTGCAATTTTTGTTAAAGTTATACTTCTTTTTAGAAAATATTAATAGAAAAAAGGAACTACCAAGCTTACACAAAAAATACTCAGAAGTTACCCATTCACCCATCATCCTAAAAAAATAAAACACTTTTATATATATGAAGAAAAGTCTTATAAATTTATTTATATGTGAAATCTTTAACTTATATCAAGAAATAAGGACTTTCTTTAAATAATTTTAAAGAAATTAACTTATGCTTTTTTCTTAAATTATTTTGATGGATTTTATGATTTATAAAAATTTTAAATTTGAAGATGTAGAATCTATATGAAATTTAAATTAATATAATTTTTTTTACTTAAATTATTTTCATTAATTTCATAATCTATAAAAAATTTTAAATTTAAGATGTAAAGTTCTCTATGAAAAATGAAGAGTTTTAATGTTATAGGTTATCTAGATAAAATGATTAAGAAGCAAAGGTATTGTGGCATATCAATATATAATTCATTATTTTCATATGCTTGATGAGGTCACAAAAACCCTATGAAAATGGCTTGCGTTTTCTATGCATAACCTTGAATTTTTACCTTTAAATGTGTATCCATATTCTAATTTAGAGTTTATCATACAATTTCTTATACTTTGTGGTTGCCTTCTGAGAAACCACTATATGTTAAACATTTTCAATCTTATTAATGAAACAAGCTTTATTAATCAACCTTTTCTTTTGAGATTAAAAATTTCTTAAAACTATTAATATCTATCAGGAACAACGTGTATAAATGAAGTATAAGTCGAAATATAAAGAAAACCTTTAATATGTTGCACTTAATATATATGTTCCAACAATTTTGTATTAAATTTTTAGTATCATGTTTATGATTTTACATGTAGAAGATGTTTGGTGGGTATTTCAGTCATGAATGAGATGATGTATCTTTTCTAGATTTTTATACACACTCTTTTTATTAGTAAAATTCCTAAACTAACTTGTGCATTTCATTGTGAATGAAGATATTTAAAGATTAACCTAATCTAACGGTTGCATAATATTTTGAGAATGCAAACAATCTGTTGGAGGTGTTCTATTCATCTCATGCTCTTCTTAACCTAAAATCCATTATAAGAGTGTAGAACAATTTACATATTTACAATAAATCCATTATCTCTTTAATTAATTTTAAAGAATGAATTTACAACTATTGATCGGACTCGTACTTTTATTTTATTTTCAAGTTTTATATATAAGGACGATTGTCTTACCTTGATGATAACTAGATTTCAAGTCCATTTGTTTAAACAATTTGGATCTCTTCTTATAATGAGAATACCAACCTAGGGGATTTGATACATAATATTTAATATGATGTTGTTGAGGGCATATGATCAATATTGACCCCATTTTCTATCTATCTTAAGAGTAAGCATTATGCTCATTCCAAAAGGAGAAATTATTAATCTAATGCAATTATTCTACAAAGTATCATGTGATGATAATGTGTTTAGTGTTGACATGTATTCACAATGCCAATGTAAGTTAATAGCACTATAATCACCATTTCATTATATGATAGCCATGGTAGGATGATCACATAAAGGTAAGTTGGCATTAGCATAATATATTTGCATTAATGAGACAATATTTTACGTAAGTGTTTTATTGGTCGTCATGTCTATTCTTTTTTTGATATTTCTTTGCTAAAATTCAATTAAAAATTTAGGCTAATCTTGGGATTTACTTCAAGAACATGGAAAATATCTCTTTGATGTCAACGAAAATACTTTGAAGGGACAAATCGTAATTCAATGCACTCATACTAGTAGGGAATTCCCAACATTACATTATAGATGTCTACAGGTGCATTGATATAATTGCCTTAACCCTTCCATGGATGGATGGTGTACTATAGTTTGGATTGCCTTATGATGCACCATTCCTTGCTTGAGATAATCCTACAAGTCATTGTGTGTGTAGTGGTTTTAGTCATTGAATCTTGTACAAGGAAATTCTAGCCTTTTTCCCTCAAGTATCCACAATGAAACAAAGATCTTATTAATCAGTCTTCACAAATAATATTTCCCAATAACTTGTTTAACTATTCTTTAGGGTGTTTATTAGGATGGATTATGAGGATAACAACATTCCATAGCTCTATCTAAGAACCGACTAATTTCTTCTTTTGATCATATGTCACAAAATATTGTAGTTGCTTGAAAATATTGTGGCACATATTGTAATAGTTTGAGGTCATATTATTTGTGACACACTATTTGTGAGTATTTTTGCACAACTAGAAACAACATACTTTATTTCTTCTACTTCTAATTATTAGTGTAGTGGGAACCTTCCTACTGGTTGTGTTAATAACTAACATGGTTGTCATGGTTATTGGCCTTATGCCTATGGCAATTATTCTACATAAACCTATATGCATTCCTTAGTATATCCATTAATATGAAATTTAGAATAAAATTTGATTCTTTCTATTTGATATCCAAAATAACTTTAAATAATAAAGTTTATTAGTATATTAATTTATTGATTGATCATGGTATTATGAAGTTTTGGTGATCTAATCTCATATATTGATCCTCACAATACCTCAATAATTAAAATATTGTGATATTAAAAATATTAAAAGTTAAAATATTATTCATTGCCTTCATAATATTGTCTTATATAGTGATGAATTCACCATAATCTTTTCACTACTTGTGAGATTCCACCAACCTTTCATGATTAGGGACATGTATATGGTTGCATATATGACTTTCTTTGCATCATTAAACATCAATCTATTCTACAATACACGAGGACTTATTGACCACTTTAGCATCAATATTGTTTTTCCAAAAATGAAATTTTTAGTTTATTTTTAATGGATTCTTATGATTAATTACACTTCTTGTGAGATTCCACCAACCTTCATGATTAGGCACATGTATATGGTCACATATATGACTTTCTTTGCATCATTAAAGTCAATTACATCAATCTATTCTACAATGCACGAGGACTTTTTGACCACTTTAGCATCAATATTGTTTTTCCAAAAATGAGATTTTTAGTTTATTTTTAATGAATTCTTATGATTAATTACACCTAGTCTATATTGTTTGCATGTAAGATACATATAAACTAGGGGTTAATTTATTTATTATATCTAGCATATATACAAAGATTTACTAATGTTGCTTCCACATTACTTGGGAAACCATTGATTAGATAACAGTTAAAATAAGGTTGGTAAATTAAGTGGAGACGGTGTTACCACCATGTTGAGTTGTAGTGTGTGTGTGTGAATGTCCATAATTGGATAGCATCAATCTTATGATTGTGCTACAGGAAGTTATCATGGACATGAATATAAACAAATCTAGCAAAATTCTTTATGAAAATGAAACCCTAATGAGATGGAATTATTAAAAGTAGCTTATATATTTAATCATAATATCAATAACTAAAAAAACAAAAAAAAGGTATATAGTTATTAAGCCTATAATATGAAGTTTATGTTTTAATGCAAATCCTAATCATAAGGAAATGATCTTGTTACAATTTAACCACTTATTATAATGTCCATTTTTTAATATTTATTTATCATTTAATACCATTAATTTAGTAATAATATAATTAATTTGAATAAATATACATGAAAATTAACATAGATAATCATTTAAAAAACAAATTCCATAAAAATTCTTATAAATAATTACTATTATCACTTTTCACATATATGAAAACCTAAATAACTACTAACTCCCATTTCTTTCAACATGAGATATTAAGAATCATTAATTTTAACTCCCATTTTTTTTCAACATGAGATATTAAGAATCATTAACTTTAACTCCCATTTTCTTTAAACATAAGATATTAAGAATCGTTAATTTAGATAACCATTATAAACATTTTATACATTACTTAAATAATCATATTAAA